>CALNHX010009018.1:0-54329 GCA_940337035.1 Agriotes lineatus | reverse complement strand
GTGGTGGTTGTGTCTCAGTACCGGAGTCTTCTTGATTATCGCTTTCTTCATTTGGTTCTTTTTCATTGTCTTCTGTTTCTTTATTTAGTAGTTCCCCGAAGCATTCCTTCTATATTTTCAGCTGTTGCATCACTATTAATTTTTCCTGCCTACTTTTAACGGTTTTCTCACTCGAAAGGTTGTTTTTCTAGTGTTTTATACAACTCCTTAGCGTTACCATCTTTTTTGTACGTACTCTTTTATTTCTCATAAAATTCTGCTTCACTTCTGTATATTTTACATTGTAGGCTATTCTTATTTCTTCCGCTCCTACTGCTTGGTGTCTTTTCTATTTTAGCCTTCTTTTTATGTAATACTCCCCATTTCATCACGTTTTTTTTTAAATTTTTTACTTTCCTCGTTTAAATGACGAAATACAGGTTTTTTTCAAATTTGGCCCTCTGTTGCCGCTATAAATAAAAAAATATTTTCCGACGACCACTACGAAAAATGCCAAAAATGGCATGGCTTGGTGTTACTGAAAGTGACACATTGCACAGGTCACCTGAAAAGGTTCAAAAATCTAGTAAGCTAATGTCACAGAAATAGTATGACAATTTAAGTTGATGTTTAAACAATAATTGTTTCATTTTGCGGTTAAAAGTGGTAAATTTGGTTTGTATTATAAAGAATCAAATATTAATTTATTTGATTTTAGGTGGTCGTCGGAAAAGTATAGTGTATAACACATGCTGATTGGATATTTCACACTTCTGCGAATGAGCCACTATCGCATTCGTGTGAAATATCCAACTTTCAGCACTAGTTAGACAATATACTATTGTTGGATCAAGATAATTTTTTGCATACGAAGTATACAGAGAGATTTTTCTTACTACGAACACGGCAGACGATATGTCGAATTTACAAATGCCGAGAATTTAACTTTGACAGTTCGCGTATTTTGTCAGTAGATAATATCTGCTGTCATTTCTATCTAAAAATCGATAACTACGAAGCAACGGATCAGTGCAAATTGTAAAATGGTATTATCAGGGTCCAACGGTCCGGGAAATTCAAAATTCTTTCACAACATTTGAAAATAGGCGTTCTTTATCGTTATCAACGTTACATGGACTTATTTCAAATTTTGGAAACTTTGGATGTGATTCTCCCCAAAAGCACAAAAGCCCTAATGTTCCCAATGAAGACAGGTATTTAAAAGAGGTTTGTATTACCGCTAATGACTATCCAGACTATTTATTTAAATAAATTGCAGAACTAGTAGATTTAGCTGCGATATTCTTCCCGTTGGCCATTTCAGAAGTATGGAATTTTGTGAAACTGTGACAGATATGCCTAAAACTTCCTCTGAAAAGTCGTTTTCACTACAACTAACGATTTGAAGAACTGCGTTTAAAAATTAAAAGGGTTGTTCAGAGTACTAGCACTAATACGTTTCTATGATCGCTTAGGATATTGTTTAGCACAAGAAGGCAGGCTTTTTGAACAAGAGCTAATTTAAACTTCTTGAATTTTGTTGTTTGAAATAAAAATAGTTTTATTTTTGTTTGCATCTTTTTTTACTGAGTTAGTTTGTTCGGAAGAAATTATTTCTTTCTTCAGAATGCGTTTTACTTTAAGAACTACCTTCTTTTACTGTACTGTTAATCTCTAAAAATCCTGTTTTTCAACTCTGAATTTATCACCTGAATTAATCACAGAATAACAGTACCTCATACATTCTATCTGTGATATAATAATTTTAAAAAATTACACTAGGCGTCTGCGTTGAACAATTACTTAAACAATCAACGCAGACGACCCGTGGATTAATATCAGAGTACCTTAGACAGACTGTCCATCGGTCTTGGCGTATTTTTAGGCAATCGTAAATTCGCCTTGATTTATTCGTGTTCGCAGTTCATGAATTTTCACTGTATGTCTACCTGGCAGGAAACCGAGTAAATTATACAGGATGAACAACGTAAAAAATTAAATTCTGCCTATTTTTGTTTTAATTCAATAAAAGTAATATTTTTCACATAACTCAGGTTTTTACCCTTGACAAAAACGGGCATAATTTGGACAGAGCGAATACCTTAAAAAACATTTTTTTTCGATATTTTTAAAATTATAGTTTCAAAACTTCCATTTTTGAGGAATTTATTTTATTAATACATTACAATTTGTCTCATAGAAACATTCAGTAATTAGTTTAACATGACATAAAAATAGCATTGATATGTTATAAAACAACGTCAAAACACGTAAGCTTGTCATCTACTCGAGTGAATTCCTTGAAAAAAAAATGTTTGTCTGCACTCAATAAATGAAACTACGTCGCTATAAGGCTGCTTTACATGGTGGGAACTTTGAATTTTTTGTGTGTACCTAATATAAGAACTTCTATATATTTTCTTCATGTAAAAAATATATCATCAGAATTAAAACATCTTGTAATTTGCAAGGTCATTCACTTGTATTTTTGTGGTTTATAGTATCTTCGTACTAAAGGAATACAAATATGCAAATCCATTGGTAATAACAAAGCTAACTAATCTTCTTAATATTTACATGTGTAAACCTTGTTAGCTCATTAATAATCTAACTTTTTGTTAACGTGTAGACTCGTGAAGTTGTGGAAAAATTAATAACGCATTACGAACAACTTCCTTGTTTGACTCGGTATCTTGTTTTCTCCTTTGTGTTTTAACGTAGCTACTGCCATACCTTTTAATATGGTGATAGCCAGAATATTTAGTTCACTATCCATTGTTTACTTTCTTCAAAAAGTGTGGATAGGATTATTAATGTCATTACAAATGCAGCACTTTAGCGTTGTACAAACTGTAGTGGTATTGCTGGCAACAACATAATACAAAAAAACCCTTATTTCTACATGCTAAGTTACTGTAAGTTGTCACCGTGTAAAACAGTACTCTTAAAATACATGCAGGGATACATATGGAAATATCACCATATAAAATGGGCTTTAGAACATTACACGTGTTTTTAGTGAAAGCATGTACCACATCAACTTAAAATTTTTGTTACTACCTTCTTTGTAAGTGATCCGTACACTGTCAAGTTTGAGGGATGTAGGCTGCATTTACAAAAATTGTTACAGTTTCCATGACAATGTACTTACTTCCCTAGAGAAGTGAATTACTTACATCCCGCATGTATTACAACTGATAAGATACCATGCCTGCCACTTGGTTAACACGAAGAAAACCATTGTCGTTCGTACTATCGCAGTCTATTAGACTGTGGTACTATTATCCATTTTTAATCAGAATAGAAGCACAAAGCTCACAAAACAGCATTTGCAATCGTATTCACGCATTTTTTCCGAGAATTTTTCACAGTGCGTTTATAACTGTCAAACAAAACGTCACAGCGCTACCAGGCTACTATAATTTAGCAAATGTCATAATTTTACGCCAGGTTATTACCTACCATTTACTTTACAAAAGGAAATATTGGTAGTGAAAAAAATTATGTACTTTACACAGGATGTAGGAAGATTTACACTACCTCGAACCTTGCTACTCTCGTTCGCTTCGCTCACTCAGGCATCAAACGGTCCTCGGTAGTGTAAATCTTACCTACATCCCTTGTAAAGTAATATACTAATGTTTGTTTGTTTGTTAATGGACAAGGTCTAGGCATATGAAGTACTTGGTATCTTAGATACCGACTGCTTTGGTCATATAGTCAAAACCGAGCCCAAGGGGTTTTAACTCTAACAAGGGAGCTTTTTCTTGCTACACATCGTAGTAACATGGGACCCACGGCTTTGCAGCACTTCTGAATGATAGCATTCTGTAGAGATTTTCATCTACACTTATTTATTTTTAAAAACCTCGCTGGGACCGGGAATCGAACTCACGACTCTACGATTACTAGCCAGAATGCTTACCACTGAGCTACCACCCTTAGCTAATTTCAAAATGTAAATGGTAAAATTTTCTAAAACGCTTAATGATGTTCAGACATTATAAATAAATGTTTCCTCATACTAAAGAACATATACATATAATGGTTTATATGATTTTTTCTGATACTAATTAACCTACGCCAGGACTCCCCAAACTCTTATGAGCCGAGAAGCACTTCTGAAGTAATTTTTCGCGAGCCACTTATAATGCATATTTTAACAAGGAAAGGGGGGAAGTTCAATAAAAATATCACTATACCATTTTCAAATGTTTTATTGAATACGCATAATTCACATATAATAATTATGATGATAGGATATTTCGGGATTTTACCGATTTAGAGTTATTTCTTCCGCAACGAAATAACGCCCCAAAATTTTACTATGTACTGATTTTTGGCGAATTCTGGCAAATTCGGGTTTCAATAGCTCAAGTATAATTTACAACAAATATGATTGGCACAAGAATCCAAATAAAACTCTTGCAGAAACAAATTCCAATCTCAATTGATGGTACAGATAGTATTTAATATTAAAATAACCATTATAATATTGTGAGATTACGAACATTTTTATTAGTGGTTCGTTTTCGTGTTCCTGTTAAGTTTATTTTATTTTTAGTTTCCGTTAGTAATACTAGTTTAATGTGTTTATTTAATGAATAGTTTCTAATAGTGTTAAATTAATCATAAAGATTTTAAAAAAATAATACATCATGTTGTGCCTGCCTGTACCACGTTTTCATCTTCACAGATCGAACTTACTTTGTTATGTCGTGACCCTCTCATTTATAATACAACGGTAAGCATGTGTGTTACGTAGCGTTCCTGGCCGAGCCGTTAAGACGTCTGACTAGAGATCAGATTCCCCCTGGGAGTATAAGTTCGGGTCTTATCGACTGTAATGTATATTAATTTAGTTCACATAACTACTCATTTTGTTTGAATATTTTAATCTTGTTAGGCACATTAAGATAGTCTCACATATTTTATATATAATTATGAACAACATCAACCATTCTTCGATCTTGCAAGCGTTGTTTTTTGCTATACGCTTTCTTGATTAACCTTAAAAACAGTTTCTTCTGTAATTTCTTTATTTACAATTCAAATTGAAACATAAGATTTATTGTAATTACAATAACTCCATCTATGCGATAGGCCTAAAAATCTGGTTTACTATTGAAATAGATGTAAGTAAATAAGTAATGTCGAACCACCTAGAATACCAGTTTTAACAAAAACAATAATAAAGGCAATACAGTCGTATAAAATATTAGTCTTTAGGCGTTAGTAACTAATGTAGAATCATAATAACTGCTGCGAAACATTATTGTTGGAATTTCAATTTATGAGACACTGCAAATATTAAAATGTATTTTCGGTGCCACGTGGTGTAAGCTAAATCCAGGTTTACAATATTAATGAAATCCCGTTCTTCGGCTTGTATCAAAGCACGTCAATTAAACGAGGTACGACGAGGCGTAACACGGAGTCATCAATTAACTCAAAAATGTTAATATTAATCAACAAGAAAATTCCGGTTACGCCACATCTGACGGAAAAATATTACATGCTCAGTTTTGGCATATTCGTTGCAAATACAGGGTAAATATAGGTAAGTTAGGAAACATTGGACGAAGGGATGGTTCTATTCAAAACGTAATCACTTCGTTGCCTATCTTAATGTATAACATTGCAGTCACGTCAAGTGTAGACAAGTGCTGAAATTCATAATTAAATAGATTTCTTCAAGAAAGTGTATTGAAATGTTAGATACTTCTATGGTTACAAGTTGCTTTACTTTCAAAAATGTTACTAAGTTATAAATATATGTGAAAACCCATACATTTACGTTTTTATAAAATATTGTTTATTTAGATTTATCTCTTCTTTTAGCAATATCGATAAATGAAGTCGTTTCTAATAATGGTTGCTGGTATACACACCAACAAATTATTCGAAATTACATTTCCAACAGTCTGATTTAGCATTCGACCTCCAGGAACAACGACATAATCTGTCTAAACCCATGCTCCCAACTTGTAGCCAATAACGCAATAACGTTTTTATAAACTCCAGTCGCAATAAAATCCTATAACATTCATGTTGCAGCACCAAACAACAGCGCACAATGGGTACCAACCGCATTGCAATAAAATGATAAACCACCGTTGCAGACAATAAACAATTCAGACAATGGTTACTTCAAGCAGGCTCATAAAAGGCAAATTTACATTTTACAACCCACTTCCAGATACGGGCCATGTCCTGGACTAACGATGATTACAAGATGACCTCCTGCGGCGCCGAAGGCGCTGTCTACGACTGGGACATCATCTCGAAGAGAAGGGCAGCAGAGACCATCATCAAATCGTGCTCGTTCTCCGGGGTGGAGGTCACTTCCGACGGGAAGTCCAGCTTTGCCATCGGTTCCGATGGCTACATTAGGGAACTCGTGAACGCCAGCATCCACAGGGAGGTTCTGGTTACTGAAAGCGGCCTGGACACCGTAGCTCTGTCCAATTCCGATCAAATGCTGTTCGTTACTGGTAACGAGGGCGTCGTTTATTCGGTCAAACTCCCCATACTCGACAACGCGGAATATTTGGAATTCGCTGGACACTGCACGACCATCACAAGGGTACGGCTAAGTTGTTTTGGAACGTCCGTTTACCAAAAAATGTTTCTTCACAGATGGTCGTTACTTACGACGATAGGTTTTTGATAACCTGCTCCGGGGACGGAGTTCTGTGCGTTTGGAAGTTACTGAACATCGAAGGAAAAACCATACAGGAGGACAAGGATTTCAAGGCCTCCACTGACATCCTTATTGCTCGTGCCGATTTGGAAGATAAATTAGGTGCGATCAAAGACTTGCAACTTCGGATGCACGAACTGTTGACGGAGCATTCCTATCAGATCAGGAACGTTGAAACACTTCACAGCATGAAGCTGAAGGAAGTCCACGAAGGCTATTGCATCGCCATTGAAGATTTGAAGGAGAAGAATGAGGTTAGTTTCTGTATCATTATTAATACTTTTTAGCTAGAAGTAGTTAGAATATTCTATAGAACTATTTTTCTACTGTTACAGTACTGATATAGCTTTTAACTCAAATCATGTCGATACACATAAACTGTATGAATGGAACTGGGTTCTTTTTTTAATTCTATCAAATTAATATATTATATTATGATTAGTTTGAAAGAGAAACAAAATGAGATCGCAAATTACAAAATTAATAACCTTCCCTAATTCTACTGTCTAAATATATTTGTGCATTCATGTCCATGTCCATGAGCCCAAGCAGAGTTTTCATAGTGACTACTGCTATTAGCACATCACTTATAATGATAAGGCAGTGACATGGAAAGCTATTGGAAATTTTCAAATTAGCACACTTCTCGATTTTTACAATTTCAATATGGCGAAATAAGGTTAGGAGACTTCAATACTGTTATGTCAATTTAAAATTACCCACCACCGCTGCGTTTTTTCACAAGGAAGAGGGATCGTAAGGTTGCACACTTTCTTTCTCAAACACTGCAGTCAGCACAGAATTGTTGTTCCACAGCGATCGTTAAATGTGCAATCCCACGCAGCACGGGAAAAATATATCGGCCTTTCTAGACGATTTCGACTTGTTGTCGGATGTGGCATGCCTAGTTGCATAGGGCGTGGCCTAAAAATGTTGAAACATCTCGTTTCTTATTGTTGAGTTAGAGCAATAAAGTTTCACTTTCGACTTTTGATTGAATGTTGGAAATTCTGCTGACCAACCTTCATCTGAATCCACCCCGTATATCGACTCGCTGGAGCTGCTGTAGTCCTGTATCCCGTTCTTTCGTTAGCATCTTTCAAGCCCGAAGCTTTCATCAGTCAACAAGTCAACACGTTTCGTGTTCTATGTAAATTATTAATGTCTGCGCAGTGAACGCTGTTGCTATGCGAGAAAAATTGAAAGTAAGTATACCACGTCACGAGACAAAACACTTCTAGAGACGCCACTACCGGAAGTTAAACGCAAATCGACGCTATTCGAAAAGAATCACAAAAAGACACTTTTTAACTGGCAAAATCTGACCTTTAGATAGCTTCTAAGATGATATCTGATCTGGACAGGAAATCGTCACCAGTCTGCTGTTAGCAAGGCACGAATCTGCTCTCGTTTTCCACCTCGATGTCGGCTGCAACTTGGATCGCTTTTGGATGACCGTCGCTGAAGCCGGGGGCTCTGGTGCACCACACGTACACTACTCACTTATGCAGCTGAGCAAGCACTTACACAATTGGCTGGACCTCCGTAAAATCACTTTAAAGTACTCTGGTTTGCACTTGACCAATTGACGTTGAGCTGCTGTCTACCGCTCTCGACAATTCCTCACATCAGCCCAGAGTAATAACACTTGAATTATACACTTAAAACTTTTTCCTACGCTAGCCAGATTGCTGCATTCCAAGCGAATTTGAATAGTGTTAGTTACGAAATGCATGTTATAAATTGCTGCCGTACTAGTCGAGAAATTAGCAGCCTTACGCAGACCGTCTCCAGTGGGACTGCTAAAACACTTGTTGCGAGCCTGTCACAAGGCTATTAATATTTGCTTCCCGTGGAATTGCACCACTGAAAAACATATCAGAGATTGCTTTGTATCACTCAACGTGACTTCAACCCGTTTCGTGAGAAAGCAAAAGTATTTTAGATAATTCACAGTCTTCTCGTGGTATTACTACGGAATATAGCGGTTCTTGAATTAAATGTTTGTAATTTATTTATGAAGCTTAATGCAGTTATGTGAATTGCTTCTGGGGGCTGAATTACTTTGAGGACCCTAGAGATCCAGCTCTGTACTGTTGAGGAGTGTCCTTCATCGTCTTTTAACACGCGCTACAAGTGGAGTCTAACAATTACCCGAATTTGTTGAATTATCTTTAAGATACAATTTGTTTATGACTACCGCAAGCGATCATATCTTCGAGCAAAAAACTCGCTTCTACTCCACTAAGCTGACTGGAGTATTTTGCCTTGTAGCGGTGTGACCACAGCCTAAGCATAGATATATTTTTCATCGTTGTTAGTGCCATTATCTTGCAGCACTAAAGACCTCCAAATTAACAAACTTCCCCAATTCTACAATTTCAATAATACTTTGAATTCATAGCGTGTTCATTTTCGTAACCACTAACACCATATAGTATAAAGAGATGAAGAAAATGAAGGCGAGCAGATTTTCCCATTACTACAGTTTTAATGGCGTATATGACTCAAACATGCTTACCATTTATATATCATGCATAATGACGACGCGACGCAGAGAATAAGAAAAAAAGTATAATGTCAAAAGTAGTGGAATTGTTCAATTCTACAGTTTAAATACTATTTTGAATTCATAATATTCTCATTTTTATGAACACGCCACCATCTATCAACAAAATAAGGCAAATACACCTTTCCATTTCAGTTCTACTAATGGTATTTTAATTTTTTCGGTTTCTGATGCTGTAAGCTGAACATTAATTGTCCCATTACACCCCTAAAATAATGCGCCACGGTGAGAGCCGGGCGTTATGTCAAGCATGACGGAAGAAATTGACGGTGTTGCACCTTTGTAAGGTGTGACTGCCACTAGAACTCAAACATCTGCTCTGTCATCGATCAGGGTGCGAAAATCACCAGCAATGCTAACAATTTAAAATAACAACAATATATCATAGAACACTGACTTAATGACACTGAAGACCTTCAATTCTACAATTATTTCAAATGAAAGGCAAAAACACTTTTGATTGTGATTAATACCACTGATTATTAACATTTCACTTTTCCACGTTTGCAGTTCTAATTTTGGGTTTAGCTTTAACGGTTTCTGAGATTGGAAATCGAACCCCGATATATTTTTAGTAATACTGAGTAGAAAGACTGGCACACAAAATGGGAGTGAGAGGTTTAAAATTAGCCAACTTTTGCAGTTCTATATTTTCAATATTCAACCCAAATGTCTTCTCATGGTGATTATCTTACAAACGAGAGGAAATGAGACTAGATCTACAATTTTCACTCATCTCTAAGATTGCAAACTGAACCCAGCCATATTTTCCATACTATTCAATGCCTCTAACACATCGTAGAATGGTAAACTTTTAGACTTTGGCAGTTTCACAGTTCGTTACTATTTTCAACCAATAATTTTTTATCATGTCATCAGTGCAAATAAGAACCATATTATTATTATTATTATTCTTATTATATCATATTGTATTATCCTCAGTCAACGCTTTCGATATATTTTTTAGTGTATTTGAAGTCTCTATAATTAAAAATGCTCGATCTTATCTTATTATTTCCCTTTCCTAACTCTTTCTTTTATCATCATTCTTCCAATTATAACATACATTTTTATGGATAACGTTTATTTTCCAATGTCGACCATTTTTGGCACTTATCCAATACATTTTAACCATATTATAAATTGTTCAGTTCAAGTAGCTAAAAATTCTCACTATTTTCACAATGTTTCAATAGGCTCTCGAAGCTGAACATGCCCAAGAGCTCAGCAACATGACGGTGGAGATGAACAACGCCAAGCAGGGACACGAGCAGTTCGTCCAGAAATTGGAGATTAATTACAACGACAAACTAATAATTGAATATGACAAGTACCTGCGGCTAGAAGACAAAATGGCAAACATGCGTGCGCGCTACGAGAAAGAGCTGGAAGAACTGCGAGAGGCGAAGAAGGTTTCGGAAGAAACCATAACCAACGACTTCATTTCAAAATTGCACGAGAAAGAAGTCCTAGTCGAAGAGGTACCCCCTAATGCACTGCATTTCTGATTATTCAAAAATTTCTTTTGTAGCTAATAGAAGAGACTAAGGCCAAAACCAGAGAGCACGAGTTAATAAAACAACAAATCGAAGACGACGCCGACCGGGAAATCTACGAACAGAAAACTTCTCATGAAAAGCAGCTGAAGCGTGAACAAGATAACAACGTTCGTCTGCGTGGCGAGACAGGGATCATTCGAAAGAAACTTTTGGCATCGCAAAAGGAAATAGATGAGCTGAAACATTCCGTCTACACATTGCAAAACGAGCATGTCAAGTTCAAAGCCGTAATTGTCAGTTTGGAGAAAGACATTGCCGACTTGAAGAAGGAAATTTCCGAGCGTGACGCCACAATTCAGGACAAAGAGAGGCGGATTTACGAATTGAAACGCAAGAACCAAGAACTTGAGAAGTTTAAGTTCATACTAGACTTTAAAATTAAAGAGCTCAAGTCGCAGATTGAGCCGCGCGATCGGCAAATCAGAGAACAAACCGAGCAGATTAACGATATGGTCAACGAGCTTGAAAATCTGCAAAAGATTATCATAAGCCTCGATATACAATTAGCGGAACTGAGGGAGAAGCTAAGTGCTGCTGATAATGAACTCAAGAGGGAGGTAGTGAAAAATAGAGCTGCGAAGGCAGCTCTCAAGACTATCAGAACTGATTTGCATCAAATCAGTGGACTGATACAGGACATTCCAAAATTAACTAAAGCCTTGAAGGTAGCTGTATTGTTTAAATGAGTGTGTAATATGACTGATACTAATTCTTGCAGGAAATGTATCACAAATACAATGCGGATAAAGATTTTGAACTAACTCAAGCTGAAGATACTGAAGCTAAAAATGAATTTTTACGGCAGAGAGACTTTTTGGAACGAACAGTAAAAACTCTTCAGCAGCAGGTAAGTATCTTCTATTTAACTAAATATTAAGATAAACTATGGGCTATTTAATTAAAGTTCCTACATTTTGACCTTTTCAAAGAGAAGTCGTTACCAAATGTCAGAATTTGGAAGTAACATTAAAAAAAGAAAGGGGAAAGTTATCAAGTCTGCATTTACTAACATATAAATTAATAACAAAATCAACCAATTTTAGGAAAAGAAACTAGCTTAAACAATATTTAAATGCACATGACATTTTCAACATCTTCCTTATTTCGAAATCTTATTTCCATCCTATAAAATAATGCAATTATAGTTTTTTAAATAATCAGATTCTAGGGCGACCATAGATATGTTGTTACAAGGATACACGTTACAATTACGGTGAACAATAAACAAAGCCAAGGCGCCCGATTTGCTTTAAACGCTGGCCGCAAGTATAACAATAAGCTAAACCTTTCACGCGCGACGCCAGATTCTTGATACAACAGTGCTTTTAATAATTACAGCCCCCAACAATTAGCTATTTAGCCCTGCACATTTTGCCCCGGCTAGGCTCAATCGAGAACTGATGGGTTTTGCTTAACGATAAATAATTGGGTTTAGGTAGTAGCCAAGACTATCATTGTCAGCGGCGCCACGCATTCTTGGATTTAAAGTCACGATTGCTCACCCCAGGGTACGAAACAGGAAACAAACACTTCCTTGGAAAATGTATTTGACGGCTCTCTTCACCATAAACTCACCTTTGTAGAATACCTATATGCATTCTGCTGGTTGCCTTATACTGGAAAGAACAGAACACAAGTAAGGCAAAAGCAAAATTTAACGACCATATATAGCGTGTCCCAGAATTTATCTTACAAGAGTTGAGATGGACTAAAAACTTTTGAATTTTATTTTAAGATTGTTGGATTAGGTCCTGCTTGGAATTTTAAGAATATTTTCAGTTAAAAAAACAAGTCGGCCTTGACAGTGAAGCGAAAACTATTTTCTTTTCAGGTAAACTACTCTTTATGTTTATGATACGGTAAGATTTTACCTGCCTACTTAAATTAAACCGTTAAAATTGTATTTATTAAAAGTGAAATTTTGTATAGGGCCATAATTTTTCATTCTGAACAACTTTTCTCAGTAAAATTTTGCCGTATTATAAACAAAAATGGTAGTTTACCTAAAAAGAAAATACAATTAATCTAAAAATGGTTTAATTTCAGAAAATAGATCTTCCTCAAATTTTGTATAGGGCCGTAATTTATCATTCTAAACAACTTTTCTTGGTAAAATGTTGCCTTATCATGAACAAAAAGAGTAGTTTACCTGAAAATAAAATAGTTCTCGCTTCACTGTCAAGCCCAACTTATTTTTTCAAAACTGAAAATATTCTTAAAATTCTCTTCAGACCAAGCAGGACCAAATCACAATCTTGAAATAAAATTTTAAAAAATTTAGTCCATCTCACCTCTTGTAACATCAATCGTGAACACACTGTATATTAACTATTCAAAATGTCATGAGGTTACATATCCACAACCAATATTAAATCCGGTTCTAGGAGACGTCACCATATACAGTGTGGTCCATTAAGTTTGCAACAAATGGGAAATTTTTTTATTAGTTGTACAATCGAAATTTAAATATTGCCAAAAGTTAGTGCATGTTCGATAACCATATCAGATGCCCTTAGAATGGCTTCAAGTCAAACAATATACAGGGCAGGACAAAAAATATGAAATTCGTTCAAGAACAAAGTTACCTTATTTTAAAAAATATAGCAAAATTTTATTGAGAAAAGTTGTTTAGAATTAAAAGTTATGCTCAAATACAAAGTCACGGCCTCCTATTCGAATTTTGATTCTTTTTTGGAAAATTTTGTATTACCCCCGTATGATACATATTTTTATTATTTTTATTTTATATGTATTTAAAGTAGCCACAACCACATCCCTTTTAAATAACTTTTAGCAACTTGAAGCGTATTTGTAAAATTTACTTGGATTTATATTTTTTTAGGTAAGTGTCCACTTTATGTTTGTTGCAACGATATTTAACAGAACTTTAGAATTTCGCAAATATTCTTTTTAACAAGGCAAATGCTTTACTAATAATAATTTACATATGAAAAACTCTTAATAAAATCAGAATAATAAAAATATGTATCATACGGAGACAATACAAAATTTTACAAGAAAAAGAATCAAAATTCGAATAGGAGGCCGTGACTTTGTATTTGAGGATAACTTTTGATTCGAAACAACTTTTCTCAATAAAATTTTGCTATATTTTTTGAAATAAGGTAACTTTATTCTTGAACGAATTACATATTTTTTGTCCTGCCCTGTATATTGTTTGACTTGAAGCCATTCTAAGGGCATCTGATATGGTTATCGAACATGCACTAACTTTTAGCGGTATTTAAATTTCGGTTTTACAACTAATAAAAAAATTTCCCATTTGTTGCACACTTAATGGACCACACTGTATACAAGCTAACTTTAATCTGATCTCAACCCATGAATGTCGGTTTAATTCTCTACACAAGAGCTCTGTTGGGGCTAATTATTATTTAGCTATATTCAAACATATAATGCGTAACTTATATAGTTCAACGTTCATATGACCAAACCATTTGTAAATAAATGCAACCCAATCTTCTTGAAGTACATGCAATGAACAATTACATCTCCCTTTATCAGCTTGTAAAACGTTGTTGTCTTGCTGAAAGCGTTCACATTCGAGAGCGCCGTCACACATCCCCGGTGGGAAATAAAGCAATCTTCTCGGTGTAGCAGATGCGGAAATCGGGAAAAAAGTAGCCGTAAAATCAACTTAAAGTGAAACGAAAGAAAGAACGAAAATAATGCACCAATGCAAAAATACACTCCGTGAATTTGTTCGTAAGGGAATCTCTTGTTAGATCCGGCTTGAGCCGCGACAGAATTATTCTGCATAATTCAATCGATAAAGGATTTCCACGGTACACATTTCCCTACAATGACATACGGACGACTAATTCGGAACGATATCTTAATGTCAATGCCAAACTGCAAGCGCACTGTCTCACCTCGCGCGGGACAAAGTGGCGGAAGTAAATCCCATTGCAAATGTTGGCTGTTTGAACAGGCATCATTAAGTTCAACCACGACAACCTTAGGGCGCAAAAACTAACATAACAATGTTGCTTATTTGAAGAAATAAATGGTTTCAATTTAACAATTTTATAGAATTGAAGAGACATAATATCTCACAGGGTGTTTCTTCTCCACAAAACGTAATCTTGGCTGCAGGATCTACAACCAAAAATATTCTGTTTTAGCTATATCTATATACACCTAAATATAAAGTTCGTCCCTCAAGGATATACATTTAACACTGTTGGCAACCACTTTTACAAAACTAAGTTTGACAAGTAGCATTGACGTACTACATATTAAATAATTGACATATTTATTTACCCAAAACACTTGAAAAGTAAGTAACTTATCGTTTAATAGAACTGTTGATGCAAAACAACTAAAGCGTTAGAAAATTAACTAAATGTGAGAATTCAAATCTACACCACGACAGTAAATGTTGTCAAAGGTGTCGAATTGATTAAATCCGCTAAATCTCCCCCCCCCCCCCAAATGTAATTTGCCCCGTGGTCTGTAATTTTTTCAATGTCTGTGGACAACTTCCTAAAATAGTAATTTACGATACAAGTGCCTAGAGTTACTCTTTAGGCACGAGTGGGGTAGAGTTAAAACGCGAGTGAGCGAGCGTTTTAAGCCCCGCGAGTGACTAAAGATGCTTTACGCATGTGTATCGTACAATATTTTATCTACGATAGAATCTAGAAAACACGGCAAATTTAAAAACAATTAAATGTAAATTAGGATTACCAGCAACCGGTCGTAATTTGAATGCTTTAAAAATTTTAAAACACGTTGCTACTGACAACGTGCCTAATGAAATCTTTTAAACACGTTACTACTGACGACGTAAACTAATGAAAATATGTTATTAAACAGTCGTTTTACAAACTTAAAAGTGCCAACTAAAAGGCAATTTTACACAGTGTCGTAGATAATAGCTATTTATGCAACAAGTGCTAACAGTTGACGTTTATGCACGAGACATGAAAATTATGAAACATAACATGTCTCGTGCATAAACGACTTTTAGCACGCGTTGCATACAATATTTTATCTACTCCAGTGGGATAAGTAACTTATTACGTCACTCATTTGACTCTATTTCAGTTAGGTAATGAAGCTCATTACACCACTCAGTTATGTAATGGTTTCATTACGCAACTGAGTTGTGTAATGACTTCATTACCTAACTGAAATAGTGTCAAATGAATGACATAATGACATTTGCCTACTAAAATATTTTTGAAAATGACAGATCTGACATTTCTCTTAATGCACTTTTCTCAATTTTAGGCAGTCGTAGATAAAATTTTGTACAATACATGTGTGATAATGCATCATTAATATACTTGTGTGCTTACATAACTCGTGCTACGCACTCGTTTGTAACTTACACACACGTATATTAATGATGCTGTTATCCCACTTGTATAGTAAATAACTATTATCTACGACCTTAATTTTACTGTTATTAATCCATAAATATCGATTTAACAAAGGTTTGCATCTACGACACTTATAATTTATGTCATAATAAAGAGTAGACTTTGGCGCGCGGGCGAATGTTTGCGGAACCAGTACTGTCAAGATTAGTTACGAAAGGTAATTATTAATACTACACATCTGACTGTATGCATTACATAACGCTTTAATTATTTCAAAAACACTTTGCCTGTAACGCAAGAAGTAACTAGAATAACTTTACAACTTCACTTCCAGTTCGAAATTGTAGTTTTATAACCTCACTTCACTTTATACCACACATGTGCTTAAAGTAAACAGTTGATTTCTTTAACCACGCTAAACTATAAAACATCACTTTTAGTGAAACAAGCTAGCGCTAAAAGGCCTACTTTTAGTAGTGGTCGTAGATAATAGTACTTGATTATACAAGAACTTTAACAATTTCAAAAGACAATAAGGGCAGTCAATCACATTTCAAAATGTCAGTAGCTAGATTGGGTTGCTACGATAATACGAAGCTGTCAAATTTAATTTAAACAAAAGTTAGAAAATTAAATTACTTTATCTATCCTTGATGTTAAAGTGCTACTTTATCTACCCTTGCTGTTAAAGTAAAACTTGACCTTTTGTTTTGAGTTGATAAAAGCACACTTTAACATGTGCTATAGAAAAAAGTATATTTATATTTTTCTTAACTGTCAAGGACAAATTCAGCTAGAAACTCCAAATCTAGTATGTAAGATTTGTTAATTAATTATAAGTTTAATTCTTTGATATTGTTAAATTTTGATATGTTCAATAGGAGAGTTATAAGTCAAAAATTAAAGTTATCTAAGATTTTATTTTGATAATTAAAAATCGGAACATAATGTATGTATGTATGTATTATCTGTAACCTCATTTGCCTTGGGGTGTAGAGGCTGGTGTTTTATGCGCTGGCATCCGGCGGTACAAAGCTCAACTTGCCCCGGATTCGGGATACAGAGTTGGATATTGTATAATAATTAAAAAGTATATATTTAAACGTTTCGACAATTATGTTGACTTCATCAGTAAAAAGGGGCAAAAAATTACAAATTGATTAAATTTTCATTCTTACGGTAACAAGGCACAAATGAAGAGAAAACAAGGAGAACATTCAACTACCATTATTTTCTAAATTCCTGGTAGCACTAAAAAACATACAAAACAATAACTTTGTTGTTGAAACAACAAATAATATTCTGCACGCAGAAGAATTTTCTTTTCCTAACACTACTGCTATTACAATTTCTAGTAGAAATTTGTGTTCTATATCATAGAAATTATCACGCCCATTGTTCTGAATTTGAGGCTTAGAGAGGGTGGATGGTTTTTCATTGCACGGCTTATAAGTTCGGTAATATTAAAGATACAAGAAAAAGTCAATGAAAAAAGTTTATTAGTTCAATTTTATCTATAACATAGTGAACATAATGATTTTTAATGGCATACTGATTTTTGAGAAGAATTCTCAACTTTGGTTTTTCAAATGGAACGCTCTGTATTTTACTTGAAAATTGTAAATCTTATAAAATGCTGAATACAGTCGCACTTATTTAATTTAAGTAATACATATTGTTGTAATAGTAAGAAAAAATAGTTTGTTTTGGAAATGTGACTTTTAATAATAAACGGGAATATAGCATTTATTGCGCAATTTCAACAATACAAAATAAACAAAAACAAGAACACAATGTCAAAAACGAATACTACTGAATAAATTATTGAAAGTGATCACCACTCTTATTAATGCATAACTATTATCCACAACTCACATATTATGGAGGCATAATTACACTGATATCAGTTGTACCGGGTGACCATAAATAGTTGTGGTTTTTTTTCTTAGGTTGGTACTGTTTATGTTAGTGGCACTGTAAGTCTATGTCAAATTTGAGGTTAGCAGGTTAAGTTTTGGGTCAGTCTGTGTCTTTGTGTCAAATAATAAACAAAACCTAACCTACTAACCTCGAATTTGGCATAGACTGACAATGTCTACACTTCTGTACTGCCAAACGTATAACACAAATCACAGGCGACCCCAAATTATAAATTTATTTGATCCTCCGGTACTTTCCAAAATGTCACTATGACTTTTCATGTCAATACAATTTTTTTGTTAGTATTTATTGAGTTGGATAATAGTTATTTACTATACAAGTGGGATAAGAGCATCATTAATATACGTCTTTGTAAGCATACAAGTATATTAATGATGCATTACCACACATGTATTGTACAAAATTTTATCTACAACTGCCTAAAATTGAAAAAATGTATTAAGAAAAATGCCAGATCTGTCATTTTCAAAAATATGTTAGTAGGAAAATGTCATTATGTCATTCATTTGACACTATTTCAGTTAGGTAATAAAGCCATTACACCACTCAATTAGGTAATTAAACCATTACATAACTGAGTGATGTAATGAGCTTCATTATCTAACGGAAATAGTGTCAAATGAGTGACGTAATGAGTTACTTATCCCACTGGAGTAGATAAAATTGTGTATGGCACTCGTGTGTTATTACAAATAATTCGCTCAATAAATGACGCTTCTTGACCTAGCGTACCTCGAGGGCTAAACTTTTCTCTGTAGATTATTTGTAAGATAACACCCTTATACCATAAATACTATAACCTAAAAATATCTTTAGTAAAGACAACAACCATAAGCTGATTAAGGTGTTCTACTTCACCACCTGATGGCGCCAAAAACCAAACGCATAGGCAATTATCAGCTATAACTTACCAAGGGCAGTGTTAAATTATCCGCAATAATTTTGACAAATAACAACCTCAAAGTGCGTTACCTCGGCTGCGCCTTGGATTATTTCTTAAAGATACATAACGCACTTGAGGGATATTATTTGTGTAAATTATAAGGATTTATCACTGGCCGCGGTAAATTCGGGAAGAGCTCTTAGATAAATAATGAATTTTTGCCTAAGTGAGAACCATTTTTCTGACAAATGAATTTGACATTTCACTATTTACTTGCCACAGGATACTACTGAACTTTAATTAGATAGTTTCCATGGTGATTAAAAATGACCTTAGGCGTTTTCACTTCAAGTGTGATCTGATTTATTAAATTGAGGCACGTGATCGAAAATAATCAAATTGGATTGATCTGTAATATATGTAAAAACGTATCACAAGAATATTTTACAATGCAAATGAAACATATAGAATAGCCATATATGGCTTTGCTATTTAATTTTAGTTAGCTTTGGTTGAATTTTTGAGGTTAGAACAAGCTGTGCAACAAAATAAAAATTTATTGCCAACCTTGCAAGCCAAAAAGCATGGCCAATCCTATGCTAAATAAAATGGAGTATATTTATGCTTATTTAAAAGTGTAAAATACAGTATTTTATGCAATGAGTGAGAACGTTCGACATTATTGACTAAGATCATTAGGGCCACGAGTCCAAAACGAGTGGCGTAATTTGTCCAAATAAATAAATAATTGCCATTCTCACGAGTTAAATACTATGCTTTTTCTACTCGTATTAAATACCTAGTGTATTTTTATTATTTTTTTAGTGTCACTAAGGTTTTACGTCCATGAAATATATACAATTATGTCTGATATACACACATAATAGATGGTTAAAGAGCATGTGATCAACGATATGTAGAGATTTAATTAGTTTAATGCTCTAACATTCATGGAAGCACCTATTTGACATTTCTGAGCACTGACCTTTGTCGTGTATCTCTGAACACTCAGGCTGTGTTAATTTTGTACCTTACGGCTCTTTATTTCCTTTGCATCAAGAACAATTCTATTTGTAACTAAGTTACTTACTTTTGAATTGTTTCGAGAAAGTAATTTCCTGTCAATTTTTAATATGTTGCTCGCCACTGCTACTGTCAGATTTAGTTTTCTGAACATGATTGCCAACAGCGTCGAATGGGTTGCCTATATTACGTGGCCATGTAGTCTTCCACATGTTTAGATGTCTTGTTATATTGTGAATTACTGACTTTCTTTCTTGCATTTCACAGGTCTAGTAGATTTTTAATTACTGTCATTTTATTTCCAAAGGTGGTTAAATACTCAACAACTGGAGGCGCCGACAAGGTTCGTCTGGTAGAAGAGAACGCGACTCTAATTGAGGAGGCTAATCTGCTGAGGAAGAATTTGAAAACCGAAATCTATCAAAATAGAAAAATGGAATCGCTTTTGGGAATAACCAACAAATATATGTTGGCAAAGCAAGCACAGAAACGCCTAAACGACGCTGTTACAACCACGGAGGAGGTCCATGACCAGTATAAACAAAAAATTCAAGTAATCTTAATAGCTGTTTTTTAACAAACTTTTAAATTTGTTTTATTTGTAGGACGAGGAGAACGCAGTTGTTGCTTTAAAAACTGAGAACGACAGGCTTCTAAATAAAATTATGGAAAATTTAGAAGAAGACGACCAAACTGGCAGTGCGACGGAACCGTCTAGGTCTTTATTAGATTAGAATTTATATTTTATTTATTAAATGAATTATTTAAACGAATGTAAACCACCCTCTACCCTCTACCAACCTATAAACTTTGAAAACATTAAAGTCCTAAATCAATACTTTGTTCTTCTCAATCTGGCAGCAATGATTCTTTGTTTATAAAGTAATGGCCAGTCCTTTAGAAGAAAAACTACGAGAAGCGGCATGTGTGGGTGACGTCGAAGCCCTGCAGACTTTGCTGGCGCAAAGTATAGACGTTAATTCAAAAAACGCAGTCAATGGATGGTATAAATTGCATATCGTAGCGGCTTAACCTCACTTTTGAATTTCTAGGACAGCCTTGCACTGGGCATGCAGGCGCGGAAATGAGGAAGTAGCACGACTCCTAATCAACAATGGGGCAGATCCCAACGTAGAGAATTTCAAAGGGGAGACCCCCAGTAGTGTTTGCTCAAATTCCTCCATCTTCAGCTTCCTCGGAGATCCCACCAAGCCTGTCACGAATAGTGCTCCCTACCCAGAAGACTCTAGCTTGAAATTTGTACCAAATTACATTAAGAACCCGCCGCTAAATGGACACATTGACTTAGGAACGAGGCTGCGCTCTAGGCATGCCGATTTGTCAAGCATGCCAACGACTGCCTTACCTGCTACGCAAAATGATGGTAAGGTTTCTTCCAATTTTGGTTTAGCATAACTGTTGTCTTTCAGATCTCGTTTTGAAGGCTCGTGTTGCCGGTTCCAACGACCCGGATTATATTGAAATAGAAATACCTCGGTGGAAATTAACGTACGCTTCCCTTTTGCATATTTGCTGTGAAGAGTTAGAGGTAAAGGAATGTCAAGTAGAACGAGTACGGAAACTGCCCAATACGAGGCTAAGGAAAGACAGCGATGTTAAACGCTTGACTGATTTTCAGTGCTTAGAAGTGGTGCTCAAAGCTCCTCGCGAAAAATATAATAACGGCTATCAAAGTATATCCGTTTGTAAAGATCAAACGATTCTTTATTGAACAATCTTTTAACTCAGATTTGCTTGCTTTCGATATGACTAGCACGCATAGTACAAACTCAACACCAGTTTCTGTTGATGCTTGCGGGCATTTGTATATTTAGGGCTTTAACATCAAATAATTTTGCAATGTTAAATAAGTTTTAAAAAATATTTACCTAGAAATAAAATTTTTCCATCATCAATAAAGTTTTATTCTTTCAACATCTACAAACAAATAGTAATTTACGATATAAGTGCGTAAAGCTACTCTTTAGGCACAAGTGGGGTAGAGTTAAAACACGAGTGAGCGAGCGTTTTAAACCCCCGTGAGTGATTAAAGATGCTTTACGCAAAACACGGTAAATACAAAAAAAATATTAAATGTAAATTAGGATTAGCAGTAACCGGTCGTAATTTTGCGTGTTTTAAAAATTTTAAAACGCGTTGCTACTGGCAACGTTCCTAATGAAATCTTTTAAACACGTTACTACGAACGACGTAAACTAATGAAAACATGTTATTAAACAGTCGTTTTAGAAACTTAAAACTGCCAACTAAAAGGCAATTTTACACACTATCATAGATAAATAGTATCTTATCTACTTTGATGTCACAATATGGTTATTATAACACCGAAAACAGTGCTACAATGGAGCCCATTATACCACTCTTTTTAGTAACTATTTGTTTTATAAAATTGGTGACATTTGCTTTCACATGTTCATAACACGACAAACGTCAGATGTCGAATACATAACCACAATCTCTGAACTGTATTTATTAAATTTATTCTAATCTAATATAACTTTAACTGAAGATACTTTTTAAAAAATTAATTAAACACAATTATTGTTCTAGGTAAGGCACTAATTGAACAGCACATGAACCAAAGAGCTCTTGCACAAAATTTAAACTAATTCAAATATCAGAGTAGCGAAATTGATATTTTATCCAATAGATGGCGACTGTCAAATGTCACTTGATAATGTCGCCATCATTACGGTTAAAAATCCCTAGATTGCAATGCAACGTTTTTAGTATCCGAAAATTTCTATAAAATCAGCAACTCAAAGTAGATAAAATAGTATTTTATACTCGCTTAATAAGAGGCATTGTAGCGCTTGTTCCATTACAGCACTCTTCGCTGCGCTAGTCGTGCCCCAAACCCACGCGTGCTACAATGGACCCTCTTATGAAACTCTTATAATAATATACTATTATAGTTATGCCACTATTTACGTGAAATTTTGAAAAGTGCTTATGTAAAGTAAAATACACAAATATTTATCAACTAGCGTTCTGCACCCAAATTGGGCGAGAAATAATTCACTTAATGCAATTTGTACAATTTTGTGTGTTGAGTTAATTTTGAGGTTAAAAAATCCACATAAAAAAAGTCACTTATAAGAATTTGAAAACCCTACTACTGGCTTAGTTGCGTCGCCCTGAGTCGATTGACACAAAAATCAGCCAATTTGGCCCACGGGTTCGCTCTCAAAGTGGCGTCTAGCAAGCAATGAAAATTATTATGTCGGATGTCATTCAAATACCATTTCCGGTTTAACTGGAAATCACCTTAAATTTTCTATTTCAAATGGAACAACCTGTATATTTTTACATTTTTTGATTCACTGTTAAATGGTGAATGTAATGACGTACAACACGCCCAAGTTTGAATCGACAGTCTTTTGTTTAATTAATAATAAAAACAAAAACAAGGTTGCTATGAAACTTCACGATATAAAACAAATAAATGTTTGTCTACATATTTGTTTGTTTGTTTGTCTGTCATTAAAACCATTGGTGGTGTGTAAAATGGAACGTTACTATTATACTCGTACTGAAAAGACAGATACGTTATTGATATTTGGGGAGTGCAGAAGAAATGCACTGGCAGTTGCGTTTTGTATACAGAAAGGTCCCTGATCGTCATCATCCTGCTGTAAATTATTTTAATAGGCTTGAGAGCCATTATTCATACGTTTCAATTTCCATGGACTTTTTTAATGAACATGAACGTGTAGCCAGCATTAAATAGTTAAAATAAACGTTGCCAAAATAATGGACATTCAAAAACATTCGATCATTTCTGAAGGCACTGTACAAAACACTAACACCCGTAGTCATAGTCGTTCGCCAGCGGATCGCCGGCGACTCGCCGGAGTTTCGTTATGAATAGTATGTTGGCGGCACTGTACGTCTATGTCAAATTCGAGGTGATCAGGTTAGGTTTTCAGTCAGTTTTGACACAAAATCTAACCTGCTAACCTCGAATTTGACATAGACGTACAGTGCCGGCAACATACTATTCATAACGAAACCACAGAATAAAACAACAAAACTAGTGACTTCCTAACAGACAAAGATATTTTAGAAAGTATAACTAGTGTAACAATCAATATCTCTGATGAAAGTGATCGTGATAATGTTAATGACGTAATGTTCAAACAAAAAATTGAACATTTTTGCAGTAATGCAACTCGTACAGCAAGGACTAGAAACAAATGACGACACACTGGAAGACATTTTTGCAATTACTTTGCAAGACAATTAGTAATCAAACAGGATGTAAAACAAACCAGCATCACCGAGTTTTAAAAACCGATATAAGTTACTGTATATATACACCTTTTTTGCACTTCCGGGACTAAAGTTGATACTTTACTCCCCGTAAACAGGGACTAAAGTAGCTCATTTAATCCCTAGGGACTAAAGTAAAAATGATACCGTAACTATGGTAAATTTATGTACACACGAGGTTGGTAGGTTAGGTTTTGTTTGTCATTTGACACACACTGACGCAAAACTTAACCTGCAAATCTCGAATTTGACATATACTGACAATACACTTCAGTAATGCCAACTGATTCAGGTTATCCAGGACCTGCTGCAATTCAGTTTTTAATAAATTGTAATTTTCAGTTTCCAAATTGACAGATTCCAAATTTTGGAAATGTTTGCTGATAATGTTCCCAAAAGTGCAAAAAATAGCGTATATACCTCGGGACTAAAGTGCCTAAATCCCTTGAGTGGTTGTTGCCCCTCGGGCTTCGCCCTCGAGGTAACAAACTCCACTCGTGGGATTAAATGGTGCACTTTAGTCCCTCATGATATAATATACTATTAATTAATAATAATCTATTACGGTATTCCTTATTTCGATTATTAGTAATAAATATATAAATAAATTAGTTTTAAAAAGTATTCTTTTACTTGAACTCTCTGTAACTCAAACGATATATAACATTACCATAGAGTTGGTGTTGTAGAGTCGCCTGTAATACCATCTTCAATGCATTAAGGAAAAAAAAGATTCAACTGGAATCAAGCTAAGATAGACACACAAGATAGGAAAAAATGGAGAAAGGCCATTGTATCGAAACCACAGGTAGAAGGGGCTCGGAATAAATAAGTAAGTATTTAAAAAAACAAACTTTTGTCATGGCAATGAGCGCCAAAAATGCAATAATAAACTTACCAACTCCTCTAACCCCGTTTGCATGGGACAGTAAAAGCAGTTGACTGGTAATTCATCATCATTTGCCACTATTCAGGCGTAGATGTTGAATGTGGATGTTGTCGTAGCATACATAACACGAAGGTCTCAAGTCTGCTGTGTAGTCACGATGCAAATATTGGCAATCGTCTGTTTGGGAGCATGTTCTGCTTCTCATAAACTGCCCACACAATCCGCTTACTTACATAGTTCGGGCCACTTTCGATTTTATCGCTTCTGTCATGGTGTAAAGAATACAAGGTGAAACGTTTCCGGAGATGCGCAGTCGTTCAGAGAGTAGAGGGGAGATGTAAACCAATCCCCAATGCGCCTAAGTCAGGAAATCCATCATAGCTGCGATCGTATATTGTTGCTGGCACTGTCAGTCGATGTCAAATTTGAGGTTAGCAGGTTAGGTTTTTCGTCAGTCTGACACCAACTGACACAAAACCTAACCTCAAATTTGATATCGACAGCGTCTTCAACAATACACTTCAGTACTACCAATCGTGTCCTTTGTGGCTTGTGGGCCCATTTCCTATTAGTTGAATTTGAGGTCCGCCCACAATGCATCCATTCTGCGGAACGTTACACCTTGTATTCTATGCACCATGCGTTCTGTTACAACTTGTATTTAAAAATATCAGAATAATATAAATGCGCCGTTCTACAAATTGGCCTGCTACACTTGTTCAGTTGATTACCAACTGAACTCCTCGGCCACCTCCTGCATTTGGACATAATTGTGCAAATGCATTAAAAAAATAAATACAATAATTTTTGTAAAAGTAACACCAACTACATAACAAATTACAACTTTATAAAAATAAAAATAACTTAATTTAAAAAGAAAGCTAGCAGAAGTAAGAAATTTGACGTCGAAACCGGCGCTGAAGAGTTCATTGTGAACGTCCCACGCAATGTTGCCAACCCTACCAACACTTCGGTAGATCTACCGATTTCATTTAAAATCTACCGAAACGTCCTTTATTTCTACCGAATTTTGGTTATACCGTATAATCATACGTAACATTTTTCGTGGGTACTATTTAAACCGAAAAAAGCATCAGCAACTCTTTATTTGTACGGAATATTCAAAACTACTTATATTTTAGGGGAATTTACAAAAAGATTCACTATTTAATCTATAATGACCAGTACGTGCCGTCAGAGTAAATTCAATGAATCACATCTTAAATTTACGAGTATTATTATTTTACATTCACGTGCTTGGATTCTAGATATCAGCGCTAAACACCGAGATGCTATTTTTTATGTTTGTAAATTTGTAAGCTTCAGTTCACGAGAAAATAGTTACATAAACACATTAAATTAGTAAATGATGTTGTTAGTCGACATCGCTTTTTAAAAGATCCATAATTGTTTACATTTTAAAATTCTAATTTGGGCAGTTTAAAATCTGTTACAGCATTTGCAGAGCGAATATTTTGGTCCTTTTTTGCTAGCAAAAAGCCAACGTTTAACTCTTCCCAAGATTTACTATGGGTTTGCGAATACCTACTTCAATTTTTTTTTTTCGTATGCCACTACTGGTCCCTTCTTCGCCGGTGTCGTAATCATCAGATGCAGATATAACACTCATTTTAAATCATTTCGGCTCATTCTTTAAACTTTCTCACCCCTGCAAAAAAGTGACACTTTAGCTACTTGTTTTATAAATAACTATTTGTAACGCTTTGCCTTGCGCGAAGTTTTTAGAAACAAACATTACTAGTACAGGCGCCAGGGAAATCGTTAATAGGGCTTTACGTGCAATTCTTGGTACCTGCATTTTGGGTTAATGGGTGGGTGGGGGGCTGTGCTCTGAGTCTAACTTTAAGTTTTCGGATCGATCGGAGAAATTGTTTTTCCGCAATATCGGAAGAAGTGTTGAAAACGGCTTTTTAGCAATTTCTCGTTTCCTGTTGCTCTGATGCTGAAATTGCATCAATACAAGTTTGTAGTTTATAAAATTCCTCACAACTTTTGGAAATACCTTTTTCTCGTGCGCTCAACAATTCAAAAGTTGTTACCCCATAAAGCCAAGAAATTAAGGGTTGAAATTGGTTTTACGTAAATATATCGCTTTCAGTTAATCCTACAATAAAAAATACTCTTATATTTTTTGTAGAACAACTAATTTGCATAAAATTTGTGTATGAGTATTTTTCCATTTGGACAATTATTTACCGTTCTACAGCGCCGCAAATGTCGCAAGTCACTTAAACCGTACATTTAATGTGCACTTTCGAACGGCCCTGTTCCTTTGAGGTACAGTTTGTAGCGCGTCTTTTTATGTGGTTTCCCCGATATGCCTACTCCACGAAGTGTATTTCTAACAGTCTCACACTTCCCATGGTCTTTTTGATGAACCGGGTTCTGCATCGTTGATCCCACTCATTGCAGAATCGTTGATTTTATCGCCCTTGTCAAGTCGTGTTTCCTTTGAAAAGAACTCGGAAAGAGAAAATATGTCGTCGTCGTAATTGATGTGATATTCGTCAACATCTGTAGTAAGCATTCTGGAGAATTCCTGCACGTTCTCACAGGATTGTCCGGCGCGAAGCAAATAACGGTGCACTTTAAACCCGCTTTGCGACAGCCATAGGCCTTTCCACATTTGGTCTTGCACCCGCATAAAATTAATTTTATTATTGCAAGAGGCGCGGGAGGCTCAGTGCTAGACACCTGTGTAAACGTACGGTCACTTTTCTCTCAGCCCGATATTCCCGTGGGTAGAGTGTCACTAAACTTAAACAAAATAAAAATTTATATTCAAAATGAACGATTCACGACTCACCATGTGAAGAACAGTCAACTCGGTTATTCTGTTATTTGATTAATTTTTTGAATCTAGACTGTAGTGTGTTTTTCTTTGCAAGCCCGGAAAACTGAATACGAAGGATAAATCATGCGTGAAACACGGCGATGCTGTATCAAAGCATATCTTGTTTTTGCATGCATTTTCTGGTTGTGACACAACATCGGCTGCTTACGGTAAGGGAAAAGTGAAATTTATTAAAACCCTAAAAAAGACACCTAGCCTGGAATCTGCAGTGAATCACTTTGTACAGAAAGATGTAGACGCGGATATCATCGCATTAGCGGGAGAGCAATTCTTTATTGCGTTGTACGGTGGAGACATCCATAAAGACAAGTCAATCAACTTGCTGCGATACAAACACTTCGCGAAATCCCTTGCGAAGTCAACGTTTACTCTGGCATCCCTGCCACCTACAAAAGACACGGCCAGGATGCACGCATTCCGGACATACCATCAAGTTCAATCCTGGCTTGGAAATGACACTCTACCCGCGGAAAGATGGGGCTGGAAGAAACGTGGCCGTACGTTTACACCGGTGCCAGCACTGAGCCTCCCGCGCCTACTGCAATAATTAAATTAATTTCATGCGGGTGTAAGACCAAATGTGGAAAGGCTTGTGGCTGCCGCAAAGCGGGATTAAAGTGCACCGCCATTTGCTCCATATGCGCCGGGGAATTCTGTGAGAACGTGCAAGAAATCTCCAGAATGCTTGCTACAGTTGAAGACGAATACCACACCAGCTGCGACGATGACATATTTTCTCTTCCCGAGTTTGTTTCAACGGAAACACAACTTAACAAGGGCGACAAAATCAACAATTCTGCAATGATTGGAATTGACGATGCAGAAACGGCCCATTAAAAAGACCAAGGGAAGTGTAGAAATACACTTCGTGGATTAGGCCTATAGGGGAGACCACGTAAAAGAAAACGCGCCACAAGCTGTACCTCAAAGGTGGTGTGGAAAACAGTTGGTGCGACACACTCGAAGGAACAGGGCCGTTCGAAAGTGCACACTAAATGTACGGTTTACGTGACTTGCGACATTTGCGGCGCTGTAGAACGGTAAATAATTGTCCAAATGGAAAAATACTCATACACAAATTTTATGCAAATTAGTTGTTCTACAAAAAATATAAGAGTATTTTTTATCGTAGGATTAACTGAAAGCGATATATTTACGTAAAACCCATTTCAACCCTTAATTTCTTGGATTTATATGGTAACAACTTTTAAATTGTTGAGCGCACGAGAAAAAGGCATTTTCAAAAGTTGTGGGGAATTCCATAAACTACAAACTTGTACTGATGCAATTCCAGTGCCAGAGCAACAGGAAACGAGAAATTGCTGAAAAACCGTTTTCAACACTTCTTCCGATATTGCGGAAAAACAATTTCTCCGATCGATCCGAAAACTTAAAATTAGACTCAGAGCATAGCCCCCCACCCACCCATTAACACAAAATGCAGGTACCAAGAATTGCATGTAAAAATTCCCTGGCGCCTGTACTATACATAATGGATTTAAATTCGCGCTGCGCCCCTTCTAGCATTATCGCCTCGAGCCAACGTCCAGGGAGGAGATAAGCGTTCGCTTCGCCAGTCTGCGCCGAAAATTATAAACAAATAATCGACGCGCTGCTCGTCCCCACCAGAGGATAGACGGAGGTGGCGACCCATATAAAAGTAAGCCACCGGCCCATTATTAGGACGAATTAATTTCATTTTTCGACCTGACCCGTAGTCGGCGATAGGCAAAGACTTCCCCTGGAAGTAGGCCGCCTTCACGATTACAAACTTAAACCTTTTCCTTATCCTGCAGAATAGGTACGGGACGAGGTCCGCTGGAAAGCCGCTCCGCCGTTCTGCCGTCATTTGAACCCCCCGAAAATAAAGGTGAGTTGGGTCTACAGTCTTAAAGTAGAAGACCTCCGAGGACTCGCGACAGCACTGGGGCTAGAAACAGAAGGCACAGTGCAGGAGTTAAGACGAAGAATATCAAGGCATTTAAAAAGGGATCAGGAAGATGATGCGGATACGCAGGAGGACGCACGAAGCGAACGTCAAGAAGAGGAGGACGAGGACGACCAACAGGAGAATACAGGAATAGAACGAGGCCCAGATCCACCGAGTCTGAATAAGGCGCAAATATGCAATAGCATTAGGAAATGGGGCCTGAAGTTCGACGGTGCCTCCGACCCTATTTCTTTCTTAGAAAGAATTGAAGAACTTGCGGCGTGTTACCAATTCGGGGATCAGGAAGTTCTCACCGCGTTGCCCGAGCTCTTTAAAGGAAAGGCATTGTTATGGATAAGGAACAACAAACAAAAATGGAAAAATTGGGACAATTTTGTAGACGCTTTCCACCAACGGTACTTACCCCCGCGCTTTCAATTCCGGATGGCTGAAGAGATCAGGAACCGAACGCAAGGCCAGAAGGAATCCGTAGCCGATTTCGTCACCGCCCTCCAGACGCTGCTACGCAGGTTCGGAGTCACTGGAGAGTCGGACCAGCTGGAGCGAATCTACGAGAACCTTCGCCCGGAATACAAACTTTACGTGCGCAGGAAGGATTTCCGCAAGTAGGACGAAATGGTACGCATGACGGAAGAGTTCGAAGCCCTCCAACTGGAGCAGTCATCGTTCCAACCACCCCCGACGGCGAGTCAGGCTTACATGGCGGAAACAGCATACCAGCCTGGAAGAAACAAAGTTACCTTCGCCCCTAATTTCAAGACGCCAGTAGTCTCATCTATACAAACCTCAGAAAGCAGTCAGCAAGGGCCCGCAGCCCCCAAGGCCCCAACTCCCTCAACCAGCACCGCCTATAGCCGTTCCGAAAATTGCTGGAAGTGTGGACAGCGGGGCCACCAAAGATTTCAGTGCCAACGTCCTGCAAAACTCTTTTGTTCCTGGTGTGGCAAGACGGGGACGCTAACGAGGGACTGCAAATGTAGAAGGTCGGGAAACGCGTCCGGCCGTCGAGACATGTGAGGCGTCCTCGACACCAGAAGGCCCGGGCCTCTTCTCACCGACTCCAACACCCCGACTGGTCGAGGTGGCTTCAAAGGGTCCGAAAGGCGTGGTCAAGAAACAACACTGGCCGGACCGTATCCAGCTGGCGGATGGCATAATATTTAATACTCAGGGACAATACGAACTCACCGTTTTCATCCAGGACGTCCCGCATTTTCTGCAAGCCCGCGTCGTGGACACCCTCTCCAGCGATCTGATTTTGGGTCTGGACTTCCTCACCCGGTATCAAGCCGTGATACATCCTGCCTCCCAGATGATAACGATAGGGCAAATAGAAGTCGCCCTGAGTTCACGAAAGGATCCTGACGGCATGGCAAGCATTAAGCCTTTGACAAAAGAGCAGTCGGAACAGTTAGAAGGATTCTTGAAGGAAGAATTGGGAAAGTTCCCTGACTCCGGTGGACCTACGACCCTAGTAGAACACAAGATCTCCCTGAAGGAAGGAAGGGGTCCCATCAAACAACGTTATTATCCCCGCAACCCGACAATGCAAGCTATTATTGACGAAGAGGTCGACAAAATGTTGGCGGACGGAGTTATCGAGCCTTCCAAGAGCTCATTCAGCTCCCCGGTCGTCTTAGTGAAAAAGCCTTCAGGTCAGTACCGCTTCTGCATCGATTTTAGGAAGGTGAATGAGGCCACCTGTTCCGACGCCTATCCCCTGCCCTTCATCGATGGAATACTCAACAAGCTTCGCGGGGCCAGGTATATAAGCACCCTAGATTTGAAGCATGGATACTGGCAGATCCCGCTTGCCGTCGAAAGCCGCCCCATATCGGCCTTCACCGTCCCTGGAAGGGGATTATTTCAATTTAGAGTCCTCCCGTTCGGCCTCCAGATCTCGGCGGCCACGTTCCAGAGATTTTTAGACACAATCATTAGTCCAGAGCTCGAACCAAATGCATTCTGCTATCTGGACGACATCATCGTCGTCAGTCGTACGTTTCAGGACCATCTTAAGCACCTGCAGGAGGTATTCCAGAGACTGCGCGTCGCCGGGCTTCGGCTCCACCCAGAAAAATGTAGGTTCTGTCAGCCAGAATTAAAATATCTGGGGCACGTCGTCAACGAAGATGGTATACAAACAGATCCGGAGAAGGTGGAAGCTATCCTGAAGATGGACAGACCCTATTCACCAAAACCTGTAAGACGCTTCCTGGATATGGCATCCTGGTACAGGAAATTTATCCCCGGGTTCGCGCAAATAGCATCCCCATTGACGAAACTCCTCCGGAAGGGGGAAAAATTCAATTGGACAGAGACTCAACAGGAAGCTCTCGAAGGGTTGAAGAGTGCTCTGACAACGACCCCGATTCTCGCTTGTCCGGATTTCTCAGTTCCGTTCGTATTGCAGACGGACGCTAGCACCACCGGATTAGGCGCCGTTCTCACTCAGGTGTTAGAAGGACGGGAAAGAGTCATAGCGTACGCTAGCCGATCGTTAAACGCGGAGGAAACCAAATACTCCGCCACCGAATTGGAATGCCTCGCAGTGCTCTTCGCGGTGAAAAAATTCAAAGGCTACATCGAAGGCTACCATTTCAAAGTAGTCACTGACCACCGTAGTTTAAAGTGGCTGAAGGACCTGCCGAACCCGTCGGCCCGTTTAGATAGATGGGCTTTAGAATTACAACAGTACGATTTTGAAGTTGAGTATCGTAAGGGAGCCCTAAACCACGTAACAGAAGCGCTGTCCCGAGCTCCCGCTAGATCCGAAGACAACCTGTCCCCGATAGCCAACCAGGAGCCGGCCGCCCCGTGTTCTTGGGTCCGAAAAATGTCTAGGCGAGTGCGAAGTGATCCAGCCACTTTCGACACTTGGAAACTGGAAAACGGGAACCTCTATCACAGCTTCCCGAACGTAGGCGAAGATTTAGCAGAGTGTTTCCAGCCCGTTTGGAAGCTATGCGTTCCTAAGCCGCAGAGGCGCCAAGTTTTGCAAGAAAGCCACGATGAACCCTCTTCCGGACACATGGGAGTAACCAAGACAGCCGCTAGAATTCAGAGGTTATATTATTGGCCTAGAATGCTGAAGGATGTAAGTAGATACGTACGAGCGTCTTCAGTGTGCCAGCAATACAAGCACCAACTGCAGCAACCAGCCGGCAAGATGTTTTGGTCCAGAGTCCGAGCCCCATGGGAGGTCATCAGCACCGACTTGATCGGCCCCCTCACCAGGTCTTCGAAGGGTAACATCTGGCTTCTCGTCTTCCAGGACCGCTTCACCAAATGGGTCGAGCTCCACCCGTTGCGTTCCGCTACCGCCAAAGCCGTGAGTCAGGCCCTAAAAGAGAGGATAATTTATTAGTAAAATCTTTAAAGCACTGGCCACCGAATATGGCATTCAACACCGTTTGACGCCCCCATATACTCCCCAGGCCAACCTTGTGGAGAGGGCCAATAAAGTGGTGGGTACAATAATTGCACAGTTAGCTAGAGGGAAGCAAAATCAGTGGGATGCCTGGCTGCCGGAGGTGATGTTCGCCCTCAACACCTCCAAGCACGAATCAACCGAATTCACACCAGCCCTATTAAATCTCGGACGAGAGATGTTACCGCCCCAATCGTTACGGGAAGCATCTGATCCAGTCTTCGATCCCGCCGAAAAAGATCCGAGCCCAGGGTTGTACCGGGAGCAGCTTAAGAAGTTGGAAGACATAATGGAAGTAGTGCGAAACAATCTCGCCAAAGCGTTCACCCGACAAAGACACTATTATAACTTGAGAAGACGTGAGTATCGTCCCCAGATAGGTCACCGGGTGTTTAAGCGAGATCGAGTCCTATCGGACGCCGCCCAAGGGATTTCGGCAAAGTTAGCAGCCAAGTATGCCGGGCCCTACATTATCCAGAAGATAGTTTCACCGGTCATCGTAGAATTAAGCGATCCTCAAACAGGAAAGAACATCGGCCGAGTCCACGTGAAAGACATAAAACAAGCCTTCCAGTAACCTTCAAACCTATCTATTTCGAAAACCATCAGGCAAAATCATTTTTTGGCACATGGCCTGAAAATTCGAAAATTCTTTTTTTGCACCTGCAGGTCAAGGTGGGCACGGGCCTCCCCCCCCCACCGAAGAAACCCGGAACCGGAAGGGGTGATAATACCGGAAACCAAGTTATAAGGGGCCTTCCCTGGCAACGGCCTCCATACTCAAGTCTTACCAGAGAAGATTCAAGATGCCTCCAGTCAAGGCGAAAACTAATGTCCGGCCATGGCCATTTAAATTGAAGAAGCCTCGGAAGGGCGTTAAGAAAATTTTCCCATGGGCCCCCCGGGCCTACGGCCCTCCTGAACCGGCTACAGCCCCCCAATGGTCGCCATTGCCCTCTTGGAGTCCGGTCCCAGCCATGCTGTCCCCTCTGCCCGCTACGCCGGAGAGGAAGACATACAGCATGTTGAAACCATTACAACCAAGAGGAAGCCTGCCCATAAGCATCCCGCTCTCGAAGTTCCATCGCGACCTGGAGGCGGCCATCCAACAATTGGCTCGAAAGTTTAAGCAGCTGTTCGGCGAGCATCCAGCGAGTCCAGCCGCAGTTCCCTCCGACGTGGGAAACGTAATTCCACCAGCTATCCCCAGCGAGCAGCATACACCCAGCGCCGACCTAATAGCATCGCCCATCCTCAGCATTAAATTGACCAAGTGCGGCGACTGGTGGCAACAAGCGTCGGTTCCACCGGAACTTAACTCCGAAAAGCTCCCCGAGACGACCATAGAAGAAGCCGTCCTACCTCTAGAAGAAGGCGACGCAATCGCAGACGTATTGGCCGAGCTGCAGGATTTGCAACTCCCAGAACCTGAGCTTCCGTCGGAGATGCTTCCCGAGCTTTTTAATCCTCCTCAGCCGAGCCTGAGGTCCAGATTCCGCTAGCCAGAACGTCAAGACGGCGGCGCCGTAAACACCGGACCGTACGCATAAAAACGCCCACCGGCCAGCGAATTCGCTTTGCAAGGAGAGCCGCAATTCAGATGGGTCTAATTTCTGTCCCCGAAACCAACCAATAAAAGAGAAATTGGATTCCAACTCTACAATCATCCAGGTACCTGGTGTACCTGGGGGGTTTGATACCGCAAACCCTCACGTCTGTCCTGTAGACGCTCCAGGTGCTATCTCTAATGCAGCGGTTCTCCCCTCGGCGAAGAAGTCGTCGGGGCAACGGTTTTTCCCCCGGGAAAGCGAGCTGTGTAACGCTTTGGCTTGCGCGAAGTTTTTAGAAACAAACATTACATAATGGATTTAAATTCGCGCTGCGCCCCTTCTAGCATTATCGCCTCGAGCCAACGTCCAGGGAGGAGATAAGCGTTCGCTTCGCCAGTCTGCGCCGAAAATTATAAACAAATAATCGACGCGCTGCTCGTCCCCACCAGAGGATAGACGGAGGTGGCGACCCATATAAAAGTAAGCCACCGGCCCATTATTAGGACGAATTAATTTCATTTTTCGACCTGACCCGTAGTCGGCGATAGGCGAAGACTTCCCCTGGAAGTAGGCCGCCTTCACGATTACAAACTTAAACCTTTTCCTTATCCTGCAGAATAGGGACGGGACGAGGTCCGCTGGAAAGCCGCTCCGCCGTTCTGCCGTCATTTGAACCTGTATCCCCGAGACACTTTAATTAAGAAAATCTATGTTTGTTAATAATTTAATTTGACAAATCCTTAAGACGTGTTTGCAGGCGAAGACTCAATTTAGAGACCGCCAGGCCCGTCCATTTAAATAACTTGCTTAGCAAGCAACCTAAATGTCAATTTGCGAATAATTATCTCCCAAAAGTCCATGCAATTAAAATACGACAATAGCATCTCGTAATATCTATTTTAAAAGCCCGAATAATTACTAAATTGCAGCCCTTGAAAGAATTGGTTAATGTTCTTATTAGCTACAGAGTTCTACCTACCAGAGAAGTCCGAGATCAACATCTCCAGGCCGTGCCTCCTTGAAGGGAATCTCCTCTTCACCAGCAGCTGACTCAAGGACGCTCACTAGGTGTATCTCTCCACCAAATCCTCGTGGCACCGCACCTTACACCAAACATCACGCCGCGATTATCCGAATAAGGGCCAATCTCTTAAACGCCACCATCACGTAAGCGAAATCCCGGTATTTAGTCAATTAACCTGACATTACAGCGACATGTGCTCGTAAACCTTTCGCCGAGTGCCAAGTGAAGAACGCCTGGGGCTAACTTCGAGCCGTTCCAGAAGCTACCAGCGTAGTCTCCGCAAGAATTCCCGAGAGGGCTAACCAGAAACCACCGTTTACACGGCTGTACGACGGGTTGCAGCGAAAAGGGGCAAGAGGCGACGGGAGACAGAAGATTACTTTTATTATCGAAATACATGTTAATTTTCAATTATCCAATTATGTTTACGTTTGTAAATAGATCTGAATATCAATATTAAATTGTTTAAAGCTATCCTGTGTTTGGTTTGCTACGCTTCTTATGTATGTCTGGATATCTCGACCCTGTCTCCTACACGACTAGCTACCAGAAAGTTAATTAGTAATTATCTTTATACCCTTAATGAGCACAAGGGTGAATTATTACATATTTAATAGTCATATTTTATACGTAAACATTTAAAATATTTTTCACGTATTATTTATAATTGTACTTGCATATATGAATTAGTAGTTAATAGTATTTTAAGTAAATTGGTGTAGTTTTTCCACAGTTCTTAATAAAATAATTGGGTGCTCGTCTTTTATTATTTCCTTTTACAATAAAGGAAGTATTGGATTCACCCCAAAAATTCGAAATTGAGTTTTCAACAGATGTTCACATTTTAGAGTCACCTGAACCCAGGGGTCTGTCTGTGTGTTTGTCTGTCTGTGAACAAAATATCTCAAAAACGAAAAGAGGTATGACGTTGAAACTTCATATATAAGTTTTCTGTACTATCTAGATGCGACAGCAAGATTTTGAAAAAAATCGCATAACCCGTAGTATGGTGTTTACTCTTGTGATTTTTCAGTTTTTTGTCGATTTTTTCAAAAACGGCTCTAACGATTTTTTTTAAACTTTACATTTTTATTACAGTTTTAATGTGTATTGATGTGAGATAGATGATTTTCCAGTTAAATACTTCTAAAATGGGTTTCTTTTGTTTTTTTTTCAAACTTTATTTATTAACTCCTATTTTAAATAGAACACCAGGTATATTATTACAGTTTTGAATTCAGCTTAAAATTTTGGAGATTATTTTTTAAACAGTTGTTATTTGCTACACGGGTAATTTTCTGTACACAAAAGAAAAAGGAAATAATATACAATTTACAATACGGCGGTTCAGGAATTGTCTCGTAGTGTTGCAAATTTTCGCCAGCTAGTCCCCCCCCCCCCCAACCAGAAAACCTACAGGTGTCCGTGTAAGTTCTTAAACCACTTAGCTGTTTCATAAAAATAATAAAAGACAGAAAACACCATAGCTTGAGATAACCTATGTATTTACAGCATGTACACGTACAAACTCTGCAACATACTCGAAGAAGGCAACACACATCTGTGATAGGATAATTGTTTGTAATTGGAATAGTACATTTAATTTAGTTTTACTTATACCTATAATCAAGGTTTTAATGTTAATAAATTTTAAGGAAAAACAAAACTCTACGACTTTAACTCGAAATTCGCTCGAGTACACGTATCTCAATTATAAGGATGTAGTGACTTAAAAATCAAATAAGTACTGCGATATTAATAAACGAGAGTTCTCATCAAATCGCTTTAACGATCAATTAATTTTTATGAACGCGACCTAATCGAATGGTACCATTGCGCTTAGTGTGTTATTTATTTACACTTAACTGTGTATTTTCAATGCTAAAAAGGAGTTTCCAATATTTAATCTGCCGGAGATCCTCGCAAAAATGACAAAATTTTAAAATGTTGAGGCACTTGAACGCGACGAAAATGCTAACAGGCAGGATAGCCAATCAAGGAAATATTAAATTCCGGATAAATAATTGCACAAGGTGGGCATCACAGCGACGCATTTCCTAATTTCTTTAATCGTAGGTAGAATGGTTAATATTTCATTAGATCAGCATTAACGATATTTTTAGTTTGGGCGATCAGATGGCTAAATCGCTAGCAGATACCTGGTCATGCATGACGGGGCATAGCGGCGTCCTCAAAGCAGCTATACAGGGCAGCTATACTCGGGGATGCACCCTTATGAGCGACAGGCTTTTTTCTAACTATTGCACTGTGGAAGAAACCTTGTGGCCCCAACATCGAAAAACTGACACACTGGGGAAAAGTCTTGTGGTCGAAGTTTCGAAGGCTACCACATAAGTTGAGGGACTCTGTGTAGGAGTCAGTCCTCCAGGTGCTTCAACAAGTGAGGTCAATGCCACAGGGGAAGCACATGCAGAATTGGGTACGAGTAAGACGGAAACGGAAAACGAAACCAGAGCTGGTGGGTGGCCTTACGTAAGTGATCTTGCATAAATAAATTATTATCCCAGTATAACTGGCTTTATTCTAGCAATTTCACACAGCATTTCCTAAGGCATCAACAGAATTCACAATAACTTTGGAATTTACACTATCCACATGAAGTGAAAATTCCAAATCACATGCAGCCCCAGCAGGAATAATCTCACGAAATCAGTCTCATAAAATGACCACCGGAAATCGTACTCTCAATCTATTTTGAAAACTTACTATAATTTCCTAAATATTCAAGGATTTTCAAAATATCCCAAAAATGAGAAATGAGTATGCAACCAAATATACACTCAGGAACTATAGGTCACAGTTGAAACATTTTCTCAACTGCATCTGTGGATTTAAACGAAAAATTATGCGTAACAATTCTTGATTGCATCTAAATGATAAATTACACGTACCATAATTTTTCCTCCCCAACCAAAAATAGGTAAATTTCTCAAATTTACCGACGTAGAACCTATGCCTACATCATAATGAAGCTTCGAAACTTCACAGCTATCACGATTATCTCCAGCAAACCCCAAACAAAACAAAAAATTTTGGTCACGCACACCTACGGCAATACCAAATAATTTAGAAGATGAGCAGCCTAAAATGATGTCAAAACAAAGGCGAAAGGAAAAGGGGAATTACAAAGGGATGTAAATGATGGAGTTCAGAAAAAGACCGTGGTTTAGCAAAAGAGTCGGGCTCCACAAATCCAACAAAAGTCGATACTCCAGCAAAAGAAACCGTCCTCAATCACCAAACATGCCCACAAACAAAACGTAAGTCAGGAACGAGATTCGCTTGTGGGTTGAAATCGGCATACGCAAAAGGATACCGCAACAAAACCAAACACAAAACGTATAGCTGAAGGCAACAAGACAGCATCAGCTACACATCCAAAATCCCAAAGGGGTATACAATATAAATCCAGTAATCTAACTCGAACCCACACAATTAAGGACAAAAGAAAACCAAAGATGCAGTATTGAGAACAGAAGGAAAGGATAAACAGCTCTCACAATGAATGCCGCTCCGAAATGGACATCGGAACATCCATCGCTGCTGGATGAACCGATCCAGGCCCAATTTGAGACAACGTCCACTGGGAAAAACTGCCTAACAACAAGTAGAAAACCAAAGATGATCGCGGGAAAAAGGGAATGGGATCAAAGGCTCCAGAAAAGAGAATAGGGGCAACACAGAAGAAGGATGAGAAAGGAATAGTCTGATGTCACATCAGTCAGTCAACGTAGGGTGGAATAAAAGAAAAGCTAACAGAAAATTTCTAAATGGAAAAAGACCGAAAAAATTTGAAGTCATCACAGACCATAGGCAGGTACAAGGCGCGGGACTCCGTAGAATACACCGCAATTATAGGCAACTACGCTCCCTGATAATAACAAAAGAAAACCCTACACCCTACTAGTAGAGGAAAGTGTGCAGCCCAGCAACGACTACACACTGAAGCACTATCCACAGTGACCAGATAGCGGAACACCGGAAATGAGATGACAAAAATGTCTCATTCCTGAATGGAGGGAAAGCAAGATGAAGATGCTCCCTAACGTGACCTTCCATGCAATTCCCAACCAACCTCCCTAAAATTTCTTGAGGCTCAACTAAACACCCCAAAGCTTAATTTAACATTGAAAACCTTAATACTAAACTCGAATGCAAAGTCCTAATGCTAAGTTTGTCTTCGTTACGACAATCCAACAGAATCTAATTTTCGTCATCTGGCGGGTGTTGCTTTATGTCTTTGTCATGCCATGCACCGCGAAATCTTCCATCTTCATCTTGAAGCTCGTACGTAACAGGTGATATTTTCCTTCGTATAATTAAAGGCCCAATAAATTTTGGAGCGAGCTTTGCTGGCGTCGGACAACACAAAATTGCGTTGTTAAACTCTGTCGCCCACATTATATGTCACTTCGCTGCGTCGTAGGTCATATCATTGTTTAGATCTGGCATGAGCAATCAAAAGTCTCTTGTGTATATCTCGATGTAATTTGTCTAACTCTTTAAGTTTATCAGATGTCTCACATTTATCTGTTTCAGCCTTTACACCTGGTTTAAAATAATCACCTCTAGGAACATGTTCACGGGCAAAGTTGGCAAAGAACGAAGTCACTTTAGTTACTTCGTGAACGGAACTTTCAAAGGACGAGCCACGAATTTAAACTTCAGGCATTCTTGCTGTTTACTGATTATAAGCAGGCATATGACACAATAGATAAAGAGCATTATACCAAACTCTAGAGGAGTTCAATATACCTGGAAAGCTAGAGAAACTAATTATGACGACACACGGAGAACGGAGAACAGAGTGAGGATAAACGGGAAGACTACAAGAACATTCAAGACAACCAGAAGACTAATAAAGCAAGGTGATTCATTATCCCCACTCATATTCAATCTAACACTTGAAAAAGTTATCAGAGATGCCAAAGTTAATAGACAGGGACTAATTTACTATAATCGCCACCAGTGCCTTGCCTTTGCAGACGACATAATACTCATAACAAGAACTAAAGAAGAGTTAACTAACAGTCGTAAGAAATATCATAATAGCAGGAAAACAAATAGGATTGCATGTCAACGAAAACAAAACAAAATACATGGTATGAGATGATTCAGGGCGTGAAATGCAACAGCTGGAGGTACAAATAAGTCAGAACACCGAATACAGTTTTCAAGAAGTAGACAACCTAACATATCTGGATGCAGTTATTAAAAGAAAACCAAACAGTAGTGACGAAATAAGGGCACGAATAGCAGCACGTAATAGGTGTTTATTTGCTCTAAAAAGTATAATGGCAAACAAAGCAACATCGGGAACTTAAAATGGATGTGCTTTTATAAAATAAATAATAATAATAAATATCAAAGTGTATTGGGACCAATAGTGACATGCCTGTGAAGTGTGGACAATGACAAAACAAGATCAAAACTCATTGAGTGTATGTGAAAAGTCCTGAGGAAGCACACTAGCGAACTGAACTTGAAAAAGAAGAACAAACGAAGAAATAAAAGTATTGTATGGACAGGAGTCAATAGTGGGGGTATAGTCAAAGCACAGCGAATTAGATGGATAGGACATATTATTGAATGGAAAGTACCAGACTACCGAAGCGTATATGGAAAGACAAGTTGGAGGAAGGAGAAGAGGAAGACCAAAACTAGAGTGGAGGAAAGAAGTGCTGCAAGACTTAGAACACTAAAAATTGAAAGATAGGAAGAAAAAACGAAGGATAGAAGAACATGGAGGAAAGTGGTGCAAGAAGCTAAGGGCCTACAAAGGCTGTAGAGCTAGATATATATACCGGGTGTCCGTTCTCAAACTAGAACATAGGAATCTAACATTGCATTGAATGTTCTTGCTGACTCCTGCTCGCCGATTCAATGTACAGGAAAGGTAATGGTATCAATAGAAAGATAAAATTATTGCACATCAATTGATACTAGTAATAATAATATTAACTGATATAGTATAATGACAAAACACCTAAAAATCAAATGTACAATGTTGATTGCCTACTTTCACTTTATAATATAAGTTAAAATTGCGGGAAAAGATCCTAGAACACACAATTCTCGGTTTATATTTTTATACTCTGCTCAACCTTTGCCTGTCAGTAAATTAAGGCTGGTTAAATAAAATGTAATAATTCATTGCACAAATAAAATGGTTGAATGCTCCTCTTTCTATTTTATTTAACTGCAATACCAATTACGCTAGCTCTCAGTAAACACAAAACTTCTTATCTCATGGATTGGGTGCATAAACGGACTATATTCTCAAATTTTAAGTTATTTGTCTCAACGCAGCTCGTTATTAGTAGATAAAATTCACAATCTCGTAAATTGACAGATGAACACAAAATGGTTTTTGCGTACAGCGTAAAATTGAACATTTAAAATCGTGTAATACAGTGAAAACGCATCAGGTAAATTATTTGAATATTCCCGCTTGGCAACTATTAAAACATCGCCTTCATTGTTTCTCAGGATGACGTCAAACTCGCCTTGTTTGTTATTCTTAGGATGACGTAGAATGCACGCCGATCTTTCATTTGTTTATAAAGCTCAATTCTGGCCGATTTCGCGAAAACCTGGTGTCCCGTTCGATTTTCGAAAAACACGAAGTGATTGAAAAAACGCTAGGCCTCTTCGGCAAGGTTTAATCTTTGATTGAAATCGTTTTCCCGAACGATGACACTCAATTTTTAGATCTATCCTACCTTGTGAAGTTCGCTTCGTTGTTGGCTTCGAAGCTGGTCGTAGTGACGCTGCTGGAATATCTCAGGTTGTTGCTGCTTCCCTGCCTGCCAATGTTGATTCAGACGTTCTTGCAGACTCGACTGATGTCCTGGACTGCTAACCTCTAGCTTCCGTTGGTAATTTCTGTCGTAGTCGAAGATCGTAATTTTCAGTCGGACGGCTCCCGAATCCTCGGAGATGAGATTTGTAAAAATGTAAAATTTTCGTTGCAGAAACTGCTGCAAACTTTAGCACAGGTACACTACCACATTGGCAATCAAATGGACCACTTTTTATATTATAAAATGCTTATTTATTATTATAAAACATTAATTAAATGTGGAGCACAAATTCGACAACCTTTCAAATGAATATTATTCAATTGTTCTATTTTGTTAATGACAAAAATGTATCATGTTGCTAAGATACTGTGTTATTCTACTATTAATTGGAAATTAGGTTTGATAATATTTACCACAAATGGAGTAAAGTTTGATTACATAATTTACAATCTAACATTTTCTTATCTAAAACATTGTCTTTTTGCTTATAACTAATATTGTTCTATAACATTGCACTCACAAACGTTTTTAATTTTACTGCTCTGCTTTTGCACTATGCACACTGATTTTGAGTTCCGCACATTTCACGTCACTTGCCTCTTTTGTGTTGCCTCCATTTAAGAATTGCTCTTTGCAATTTTCTAGATTTTCCTTCATCTTGCTCACAATTTTCACAGTCCTTTGCTTTTATTGATAACTACGCTTCTTTTATGCACGTAACAACCTTTTTGTGTCATTTACTTTCGTTCGGTCTGGCTTTACATGTGCACAAACCTATCATTTTAATTAAATTACTTTATTCACAAGCCAAATTTAAACCCTCTGAAATATGCTTTGCCTTTGCGTGCCTTTATCCGACTAATTACTGTTTCTCGCAACTCATAATCAATGCATTTAATATTTTTTTTCTATAGCACATGTTAAAGTGTGCTTTTATCAACTCAAAACAAAAGGTCAAGTTTTACTTTAACAGCAAGGGTAGATAAAGTGGCACTTTAACATCAAGGATAGATAAAGTAATTTAATTTTCTAACTTTTGTTTAAATTAAATATGACCGCTTCGTATTATCGTAGCAACCCAATCTAGCTACTGACATTTTGAAATGTGATTGACTGTCCTTATTTCCTTTTAAAATTGTTAAAGTTCTTGCTATAGAAAAAAATGTTGCATTATACACGACGATAAAGTTATTTCTATCCACTCTTGAATCATTAACGTCTCGACTTCGTCTCGACGTTAAACGATTCACTCGTGGATAAAATTTAACTTTATCGTTATTGTATAATAAATTACTATTATTTTTGTTTAAAATTGCAATTATATAAAATATCCTAACTCTGTGCTTTATTGATTTGGTTGAATATTTTGTACTGCAAACAGAGCCAAGTTGTGGGCTTAATACCATTTCAATATATCAAGCATTCAAGATATCGTTTGGCCAACCATTTCATGCATTCTAGATTGTCATCCCTAAATGCAAAGTCCGCAAAACTAACCACTTTTTCATCAATTTGGTCGATCGTTAAAATATTGATTGCATCCACAATAGAATGCTGACCTGGACGTTTTATGCCCGCCACGGTCATCACGACCACGAAAGTAAACAATGAAGGTGTTACCTAGAGGTAACGCGCTTGAGGGATATTATTTGTCAAAATTATAAGGATTTATCACTGGCCACGGTGAATTCGGGAAGATAAGTTCTTAAATAAATTAATAATTTTTACCGAAGCAAGAAGCCATTTTTCTGAGAAATTAATTTGACACTTCATTATAATAATATGTTGGTGGCACTGTAAGTTTATGTCGAATTCGAGGTTATCAGGTTAGGTTTTGCGTCAGTCTGTGTCAAAACTGACGCAAAGCCTAACCTGATAACCTCGAATTTGACATAGACTTACAGTGCCAGTTTTGACACAGATTGACGCAAAACCTAACCTTGAATTTGGCTTAGATTTACAGTGCCACCAACTTGTCATAGGATACTACCAGCGTACATACATCAAACAAGTAGAGACACTCATGCCAAATGTTGAATCCTGTCTAGAGTGCCAGGGACAGTAACTCGGGGGGTATTTCTAAGCTTGACTATCAGATGGCAGCACAAAGTTCTACCAATCAGAGCCAGTTACTAGCTCCTGCTACCAATCATATGTGATAAAGTAGTGGCGCCATCTGTTGGTACCATCAGAAAGTACCCCCCCAGGAGCCGTTCAAGGTCATCAAAATCGGTATTTTGACATCAAAGGAACCGACAGGAAGTGTCTCTACTTGTTTGATTTATGTACGCTGACACTACTGAATTTTAATTAGGTAGTTTCCGTGGTGATTGATAATGACCCTAGGGTCGTTTTCACTTCAAGTGTGATCTGATTTGTCAAACTGACTCACGAGATTAAAAAAAATCAAATTGGATTGGTCTGCAATATGTAAGAAAATATTTACCTAGAAATAAAATGTTTCCATCATCAAAAAAGTTTTATTCTTTCAACATCTACAAACAAAAACAAAATAGTATTTTATTTAACACAATGCAATATAATTGTACCTAATCTACTCTACGATGTTGTTTTTCTTATTTTGACTTTTAAAATATCTTTATTAGAATTCTTCTTTTTATCTTTCTTTGCTTTGTTTTTAAAATTTCCTTTTTTACCTTGACTGTCTTCCCTATTTTTTGTGTCTGTTGCACTACTCAAAGCTTTTTTTCCTAGATTATTCTTTTTTGGTGGAGAACTTTTCCCTTGTTTAATTTCTATACCATTTGCAAATGGCTTATTTTCCTTTCTATTCATGGCTGTCCCTTTGGGCTGCTTGGATGGCGTTGTAGCAACTACTTTCTTCAAAATCTTACTTGGAGATACATCGTTAGCAGAAGTTTGAAGTAATTTCCTTTTTTTTGGTGTAGCAACTTCCACTTGAATGTTTTCATCACCTTTCTTCAAGTTGATGTGTTTTTTGTTTTTCTTTCCTTTCTTTTGCTGAATTTCTTGTATCACATTTTCCGAGTCATCAAGTTTATCAGATACATTTTCTTTGCCTTTTTGTTTCTTTTTACGTTTATTCTGCGTGTTCTTCACTTCTGAGATGTTATTATTATTTACGCCTTTCGATGCCTTGTCACTAATTACCCTATTTTTTTCAGTTTTTTTGCCTTTTTTCTTCTTCAAACTCTGCTCTTGTTCGTATTCGTTTAAATACATCTCCTCCGCTTGGGCTAAGATGTCATCCGTTGCATCTTCGTCTGTAACTGTATCTTGTGCCTTAATTTTCTTCTGCTTGGCCGTTTTGGCTTGTGTTTTTGAATTCTCTTCTTTGACTTCATCACCACTGATTAACTCGGAATCAATCTCTTTGGGAAATGTGTCATTCGAATCCAAAGGAAGATCTTCGTCGGCCTCTATTTCATCATCATTGGGGTTTTTGTCGTGTATAATTACTTCTCCACTTGGCAAAATGGTGATGTCTCTGTACTTGTACGTTGACAGCTCTCCGGTCACGTTTCTGAACGCCTTGGGAAGCTTTGGAATTGCAAGTGGCACGTTCACCGTGCTTTTGTTTTCTGCAAGAATATAAAAAATTTAAAATATAGAATATTTTAAGAAAAACTACATAAAATATATATTGACATTTTTTTATTGGAGGTTTAATAAAAGTGAAATTTAAGAAAAAAAATCCTAGATAACCCATTATTAAAATACCCTTGCTAAAATATGAAGGCAAACATTTGATGTTTTGGCAAATAGTAGATACATTGATTTTGAAATCTTGCCATTTGATAAATGATTATAGAATCTAAAAGCATAATAGTTTAGCTTCTTTAGTACAAATAGGAAGTTAGCATTTGCTTATCCAAATACCTTCACTTGTTAAATTTTGATAAAAATTGCCTGTCCCTTGCAAAAGATAAAAAAATAGAACAGCAGTACATTTTACAGCTTTTGAAATAAAATTCCCAAAACAGTTGCGGAGTAATACTAGTGGACTGTATAACAGTAAAGTTATTGTACTATACATAATTTATTTATTTTCAAAATGTGACAACTTATGCGACTTAATTGGCAAGGTAAACGTGATAAAGTTCCTACTTTATCGGCTTAACCATATTGTAACGACCTTGAGCCGGGTCGCGGGCAAACGGATGAGTCAGCCTTCGAGAACGACCTCGGGATTAATGCAGGCGATGCGTCAGCATTTGTCAGAATAGTCGAGAATACCTCGACGCTTCCGGAATGACTCACCCGGCGAATATATAAGCCAGCACAGCAGGAAGGCAGGCAGTCCGAATCTAGCTTTAAAGTGTGCAAAGCTTGCCATATAAATCATTCGTGTTGAAGTCGTGTGTAATTAAATAAAGTGTATTTGTTGTTAGAATTTGTTCCTGTTAGTGTATAAATAATTTAATAATAATAATAATAATAGTTTTTTATTTCCTGCTCAACTAAAATACACAAAAGAAATAATCTTAAATAAAACAAAATAAATGTGGATTGATTTGCACAGGAAAAGAGATAGCATTCAGTAAGTTCCCAAAATGGAAACCCCTGCTCTTCCATACTACCTCACCAATTTAATAGTTATTTACATATATTTTTGAATAAACGTATCTAGAGCGGCCATGCTATAGATACATATTTCATTTTAGCATGCATTCATCAAACTAATAGAAGCTTTCGTAAAACAGCTGGGTACTGCACGGCATAGGTTTATTTAATGAAGAAAATAATTTATCACATGTTACAAACCTGTTGCGTGTATCTTACACTTTGTATAACCATAGAGACATGTGATGTTTGAAGGACAATAATGACAACTTTTTAAAATCTGAAGGAACCGAGTTATATACTTTGCAGACGTTATAAGAAAATGATCGTTTAAATAATTCCGTGCGATGGATCGGTACACTTAATAATCCTCTGTGCCTCAGATTTAGAGTATGAACATCTGTCCTAAATTTAATTTTATTATAAAGATATGGCGGAGTTTTCATAGTTAGAATTTTATGATAAAGAACAGCAGCATGTAAAATCCGACGATTTTCCATACTGAGCCAGCTAATTTCTTTGATTTTATGCGAAATATGTTGACGCCTCCTTATTCCATATATAAATCTTAACCCTCCAGTACCCGTTCAAAATTGTAAGACATCAGTACCCGCACCGGTCTCGCAGACCGACACCCTCTGCCACCTCCATAAAAATAATGAGATATCTTATGGCATTAGTTTCTTGTTCACTAACGTCTTCATAATCACATATTTCATGTTCAGTGTCACTGTTCATTTCCCTAGTTTTTAATAAATTATCTTTGTCAGATGATGGCAGATCATCATAAAACGCGTTGTCGACATCCTCCTCCGCTATTATATCTCGCATCGTCTGTTCTAGTCGCGCCTGTTCTTTCTCATAAAATCTGCCATGACTATAATAACGTTTTAGTATAACAGTGTTACTAAAAATGCAGAAAATACTTCCTTCTTCTCACATTAGTCGTATATCAAAGGTAAAAATAAAAACAACTCGGGTACCCGCTTCGGTCTCTGAAACCGAAATTATAAATAACTTTTAAACCACTGCACTCACGAACTCAAAACTGCATACGGATCTTCAATGGCAATATATAGGAAGGTAGTAAAATGGGCGGTAAACTAACGCTAGAACATTAAGTAATATACTGCATCATGTGTTTGCTCGGTCCCACAGACCGTAAACGGGTACTGAAGGGTTAAGCACGAATTTTGAACTAATTGAATTTTCTTTTTAGTAGCGCTGTCAATGCAAGGACCATATACAACATCACAATAATTGAACTGGGACAACACCAATGAGTCACACAGCAATTTTTTGACATTTTTACTTAACACATGTCTGTTATTATAAAGCAGTTTAAGGTTACAGTAAGCTCTACGTACGCAGCCATTAATGTGTTCTTGAAATCTAAGTTTGTGGTCAAAGACCACTCCCCTGTGTTCCGTATTAATAGTTCTTGTTTTTGTAAATCGTTAAGTTAAATTGCTGTAAATAAATGCTTAAAACAAGAAGCGGCGTATTATTTTTCATAGCCCAGAAGATAAATCGTAACAATATAATAGTATATTGTTACTTGGAGTAATAGTGATACTTGTGTGGCGAGACCGGACGCGTTCAGGGTGTCTAGCAGATATGGCATTCAAAATTCCCGTATTTTCCCGGTAATTTTATTAGGATTTCCGGGATACTTTCTGGTCTTCCGGTCTGACTTTTTCGGGTATTCATTAAAAAAAAAACAACAACGACCTGTCTTCGCGCGTCCCGTACATTTTTGCAATTATTCCGGATAATCCGAAAATTTTTACGGAAATTTTGCTTATTATTTCCGTAAAATGGCAAAAATTACTGCAAAATTCCCTTGGATAAAAAAATTCCCGGTTGCCTATAAATTCTCGCCTTTCTTCTTCCTATAGTCAGTCGAGTTTCGCCTCTGACGTGGTTCACACGTTGAGTTACCGTGCTCTTCTGTCCCTTCCCTTGCAAAGAGTTTCGCCTCTGGCGTGGTTAACACGTTGAGTTACCGTGCTCTTTTGCTTTTTTCCTCCTGATGAAGCCCCTCACTCATGACACGGTCCAATCCCGGAAGTAGTTTGTTGCGTAATGGCATTTTTCTGAGATGTACTTATAAAAACTAAAGAAAAGATTGGCCCATGAAAATGTACTATGCTTTAGATGCTTTAATTTTATTTCTCAAGGTACCCAAGCTAATGTCTTCATCGGAATCAAAAACAACTTCCAGTTCCAGATCTAATGTTTCTTCCTGCTGACACTTCTGTGCAATTTCATCTTTTTTACCATCGCTTGCAAAACTTTTCCACATTTTTTGCAAATAGATTTTTTATTTTTTGATTATTTGCAGGGCTCAAAGTGGTATTTGCATTGAAATTTATGTAAATAGTGACCAAACATTTCAGAATTATGTACCAAATATGTATGTACCACTTATTATCAATGTCACCAAACTTCAGTATAAAATAAAAATATTCTATAAAAAGGCGATAGATAAAGTAACAAAACAAAACTTTAATTTTGACAATGCCTGTATATTAACAAAATCGGTTTTGTTATTCTTCACATAATTATGTAAGTTTCAAATAATATGTATTTTTATCGCAGTTTCATAAGTCACTTTAACAAAGGAATCTGCAACGCTGTTGCTAGGTACAATGAAAAGTTCATTGATAGTGACGTAAAGTAAAGTAAACAATGACTTGCTTTCCTACTATTTTGAAGGTTAGAAACGTACCTATTATTAACCGACTGTAAGTAATAGTATATTACATACCGAGGTGGAAAGTGTTTAATTACTGTTGAGAGATTAAGTAGTTCACCGAGACGCGAAGAGTCGATGTCAACTTTATCTCGAGACAGGAATGAAACACTTTCTACCTCGGTATGTATACTATTTTATTCACAACCACTTTATTCTAAACAATAAATGGAAGAATTATTATTCTATTATGATTCCACAGGTTGTGAAGCGCATGAGTGGATGAACGAGATTTCCAGTGTCCCTACCTACTAGACAGCGATCGGCAATTGATTACTTTCCAACCGCTGGCGCTGCCACGACAACTACTTTTCTGATCGGTTGGAAAGTTTGAAAGTTGATAATAGCTTATTTTCCAACTTTTTAAAAATCAGTAATCACCTTATTACATACTATATTGTAGAATATCAAAAATGGTCAAAACGCGCCCTTTTTTTACATTTTAATTTTATGTACCAAGCTAAAAAATATGTACTTTTACATAAAATATGTACCGGCTTCGAGCCCTGTCTTTGTTGATAGACTCAAAATATACAGCCATACAGCGTCCTTTTTACGTCCACTCATTATTATAACGCATATAACTACTAATAAATAATACAATAATAGAGTGATGCGTCAATTCCCACTTACACAAAGACCAAATTAAAACTAAAGTTCCTTCAGAAATTCAGAGAGATGCAGGCATGCAGATTATACAACTAAATTATTTCTCCGGGGATTCCCCAAGATCTCAAGTTCATTGAATTATATTCAGACAAGGTCAAGCAAGCAGACTCGAAATATTATGCAACTAATATTATTCTGTAGCATGGGAGTCGTGTTGTATGCGCAAAATTTGGCGAATTTATTTCAGCTGATTTAAATCGCCTTTTTTGAAAGTCAAGTAATAAAAGTCTGGATTTAAATCATGCCAACCTTGCGTAAAAGTAATCACTTTTATGCCTGGACATAAAAGTAATGCATTTTATTCGCAACCATATATGTAATGTTAACATTCCTGACCTCATTTGAGTGGGGGAAGTCGTACATTTCAGCCCGCTACTTCCCGACCGCTGAGTAGGTAGGGACACTGGGAATCTCGTTGATCCATTCATGCGCGTCACAACCTGCCGTATCATAATATAATAATTTTTCCAATTATTGTTTAGAATAAAGTGGTTGCGAATAATATAGTATACAAACCTCGACAGGAAGTTTCCTTAGTCTCGAGATAATAGCTGATTTCGACGCTTCGCGTCTCAATCAGCTAACTAATCTCTCGACAGTAATGAAACACTTCCCATCTCGGGCTGTAATATACTATACCTTGTCTGTCAAGTCACATAAGTTGTCACTTTTATGATGTTTGAAAATAAAATAACAAAATCAAACATTTCAATATTATTTAATTATTATTTATTTTCATCCATCATAACCATGAAATAGTTACTTTTATAACAAGCGTCGAAAGTAGCAAATATCGTGCAAGTGTTGATTAGGCAAAGGTGGGCGTAGCGAAGTCCGAGTGGATCTAAAACACAGGCACAGATATTTGCACTTTTGAGCGAGTTAGGAACACTATTTTTTAGAAGACAACACAAAGTAAATTCTATTTTTAAAAATTGTTTTTATTTCGTTTAATAATTGATTGTTATATTATTATTGGTACAATTATAAAAAATGAGAGCTTGTTGAGAAGCATAGCAACAAATAAAGCAAGAGCGTCTGGATTATTTGACTAACTTTGTCCCGTTACAATATGACTATTACGATATAATATTGTACTAGTGTATGAAATTGTCAACTTTCTGTCAACATATGTAGTCGTCTAAAAAACTATTTCCAATGTATCACAATTATATCAATCCTGGTTTTTCACACGTTTGGAAATAAAATTGTATGTTATTCGCAGCAAAATTTGATTGGGCGAAGCATATACAACCTTACATTTGCTCCTAGTGACATAATAAATTATTACAAATAATTAGGCGATTGAAAATTCTGACAAATAACCAGGGCTGTGGAGTCGGTAAAAAAATCCAACTCCGACTCCTGATATTTTAGTAGTTTGAATCGGACTCCCAACTGTGACTCCCGACTCCAACTCCGACAGTACTAGAATATTGATAACCCCCACCCCCTCATTCCTTTTCATCTACATGATAAACTTTACCGGCTCATGACGAATTTTCCAAGGTTTGGGGTAAGTGGTTGATTATAATAAATTACATAATTATCTTGTTTAATATTTGCTATTTATAATCATAAATTAACAATAAGAACATAATGAAAATCGTGATTTTTATCAACCCTGGGTCTGGGTTTTTAAATAATCAGTAGTACAGTCGTTCAAATAGTTTGTAGTTTTTACAAAAAGAAACTTTTATGAAGTGGTAGTCGGAGTCGGGTAATTTATACCGACTCCAACTCCGACTCCACCCAAAAAGTTCCGACTCCTCGACTCCGACTCTACAGCCCTGCAAATAACGTACTATTAATTGGAATCATTTTGGATAATGGTAAAGGTAAATTTCAAGTCAGCCATTTTTATACTTTATTTTACTTGTTATTAAATTGAGCAAGTTTAAAAAAAATTAAATTAATGTATGTATGTATGTATTATCGATAACCTCATTTCACCTTGCGGTGTAGAGGCTGGTGCTTTAATACAATTGAAATTATAAAACTGATCCATATTCACTAACAACAAGATAACGAATCATTTGCATGTTAGTAAATTATTCTATTACAGTCTGCATGTCTCTGCAGAGATAGGCATCCAGCAACTGGTCTCTAACACTGCAATCCTTTGGTTTTGGCACTCTGCAACTGGATGCAGTGTTGTTTGAATGTAAACAGATGTAAATACTTGCAATGAAGGAGTATAGCTAGTAGGGTGACCACTTTTCAATTTATACTAACCCTGAGATCCCTCATAAGTAAAAAAGGGTTTTCTGCAACCATATATGCAGAATATTTATAGAAAACAAAAATAAAGCAAATAAAAACCATGTTTTTATTCATTTCTATTAATGATTAGCGAATATAATGCCAGGTGTAACTGAAATACTTGTCTATATCGTACGTCGTACTGAACACGCATTGTTTCTACTATGTATTCAAAACAAAACATCAACACAGACGGTTTGCATTCATATTGAAGTGCCAACAATCGACAACGCAGCTAAAGGGATTAGAAAATAGTGCAAGAAGGCAGCAAAGAGCATATAAGAAGCAACCTGAGAATTACTAAAGATTACAAGAAATTGCTGGTAGTGTGTTAATTAGTGTTTATTAACTAAAAGTGAAAAGTACGACCAATTGTGAGGTTATAGTTTCCTGAATGACATTTACAAAAACAATTAAAAATTAAGATCAGATGATGTACACGTACAGATAAACAATTGTAAATCATGTTGCTATGGTAACCTAGGGAATCGCTTGTATTTTTTATGTTGGGGAAGCCAAGCCGAAAGCTTGTGTGCTGTTTTGTTACCCGATTTTAATAAATTTTGTTGATAAGAGTAAATATTTTATGCCCAGTTGTGCGTTTTATTTATTTGCCTGTTTGTGGAAGCCAGCTATAGTTAAATTGGCAGTGTTCTGGAGTGCAGTTCCAGAATAAATTGGAAAAGCAGTTAGCAGTAGCTGAAATATTGCCAGGAAGCAGATACGAGCTTGGCGTCCTTTCCAATCATAGCCTGTGCGAGTTCGTCCTTTAGAGCCGAGATTCTTCAAGATTGGGCGCTGCGGGAAGCAGACAGCAAAGGGCAGCACCTAGAGACGGCCTTTTGCACTTGAAAAACCAATTCTACGTTAGCCAAACCTGATTATTATAAAAGTAATTTACCTGAGGTCAACTGATTGATTGTTGGTTAATTTTTTGTCAACGTAGGCTAAATTTTCTGTTTCGAACAGCTTTGTTTGGGGTTAAATATTTTATGGTTATCTGTCATTCGTCAGAATCGAGAATTTGCCATACAATGGTTAAATTCACCAACAGTGTAAGAATCCAACCCTGCAGATAGGAGTTTCAAATTGCTAGTCGGCGCAAAAGCTTTAATAAGTTATAGATAGAGTATAGAAAGAGCAACATACCTTTATTACAGTGAAGCATAATTAAATAATCACATTTTTAATTAGCTAGAGAGAGGCAATAAAATTCAAACTAAGCTTTATGTAGTGGATCAATTTTATTTATTTATA
>CALNHX010009017.1:0-54330 GCA_940337035.1 Agriotes lineatus | reverse complement strand
CGTCAGCACATTCGGCGAGGGCCAAAAACCATAACTTGCATTCCCGGAAAAATCACTGGACAATTTTTAAATACATCGTTACGACGCCATAAAGGAAATAGAAGCGCTCAGAACCAGAGTCACAATTTGACAGTCGCTGTCCTGTCGGAATCGAGGAAGGCGAGAAGCGCACAAAAATACAAAAATTCCACCACAGAACTGCGAAATAATAGAAGCTGCAAGATAAATTATTTGTAAGTGAACAACAGGTCAGAGAATCGAGAAAAAAAACAAAAAAGCTCTATAGAGAAGAGAAAATGACGTTTCAGGAAGATATGGCGATAGTTAGAGCAAATTTATCGAAACCACATAAAATCTTTTAACAGGAAAGAGAAGTATAAATGAAGAAGTGGTGGATAACTAAAAAGAGCATTAAATACAGCAACAATTAGTCTATCAAGGGGAAAAGAGCTTACGAAAAAGTGGTTTGATAAAGCATGTGATGACGGCACTTAAATCTCGCTAAAATACAAATACTGCAAGATAAATTATCTGTAAGTAAAGAACAGCTCAAAGAATGGAGAAAGGAGGGAATAACGCTTTAGAGAGACAAGAAGATGAAGTTTCAGGAAGATATGGCGATAGAATTAGAGCAAAACTATTGAAATAACATCAAAGCTTTTAACGGAACAGAGTTAATTTATGGGGCTAGTCACAAACGTTGGATCTGAAAAAATACCGGAAGTAGATCTAAAAGAACTAAAAATCGAGCTTCAGATAGTTGAAGACCAGTAAAGCCTGAGGGTAAGATAGAATGACGAGTGAGATGCTTAATATCGAAAGAAACCCGTAGAAAGACCTAGGTACTCGTATTTAAAAAGATAAGTATCTTGAAGCAGGAAAAATATCAAAAGGTGGTCATCCTTATACGTATACAAAACGGGAGAACACACTAACCTAGTGAACTATCGCCCAATTAGCTTGACATCTATATTATACAAGTTGGTGGCAAAAATACGAATGAAATTCGACTTCTACCAGCCGTTAGAGCAGGCAGGATTCCGAAGAGAAACGTCAAGATGGATGGCGACTACAGCATAATTAAACTACTATTATGGCTTGCGCAGGCTCTGACAGTTCTGGCTAGATTGTCAGAATGGTCAAAGAAGCAGCATAATACAAGTTGTGTATAAACGACTAATAAACTAAACATTACTTAAACCGATTAAACATAAAAACTGACCACTATGAACGTGTATACTTTCGAACAAGTAAACAATGTTATGTAATAGCGTTCATAGGCGATAAAAATGCGACTCTACACATCAATAATCAAATAAACGGTAATATGGAGTGAAGATGGACACTTACTAAGTTTTTCACGTTTAAAATAACGATCAGGAAAGAATAATGTTAGAGAGACCTTTTAAAAAAAAATAAGAATGAGAGTGGAGGATGTGCACAAATAAAGAACTGTATGTGATATTTAAAGATATACCAATACAGGGACATCAAAACAAGTATTTTGGGCAAATGTGGAAGGCAGAAATGAACAGTCGTCTGTAAAAAAAAGATTCCAAGATGTAATGGACAATTTTGCAGAAGTAAGGGTGTGTTACGGTCGAAAAACGCCATCCTTCTATTCATATTATTTTGCAGGTTATCGCGAGCTATTCGGGTTGACCCCGCTCTAACTCCTTTGAAGTTACTGAACTCGATTGGCCACCTTCAGTTCTTGCAAAGCGAATTATCGAGCCGTCTTAAGACCAGTAACTAGGTCACGATATCTTTTTGTTATTGTTTTTTGTTAGTAGGTGTGCACGACGTTGCGCTTGTTTTAAAGCGTGTTCTTTTTGCTAACGTCTCTCGTATCGAACGCGCGTAGATTTCTTTGCTTTCGTTGTCCTAGTTTGAGTTTTTTTATAGTGGCTGAGTAGGTGTAGTAGTATCTTGGACCCACTCATGTAATTTAACGGATATGTAACTGGGTTCATTCGACAGATACTGTGAGCCTGCTTCTGCATTAATTAAGGTATGTTTTTGTTTATTTTTTTGTTCATCATTGTAATTAGGCACTCTCATTACAAATTATAAAGCCGACTTCCCGGATTCGCTTAAATTAAGTTACTAATGTATGCCCGTTTATCCTACGAGACCATTGCTAAGGTTTCATTGTATGAAAAGCTGTTGTTCCTGTTCGTATCTTATGCCGCATTTTCCGGTACGATCTTGCATCATCCTGGAGGTATCTGCGGACCTCGTCCAAGGTAAACACGAAACTATGTGTATTGCTCAACTCGAAATCTGAACTATTCGGATAAACCTGCATCATGCTCGGACCTTTGTTTAAGTTTTACCTGTGCATATATTAAACTAAATTTCTTCCTATCGTCGTGGTATTTCGTTAATTCGATTGTTTGGCTTGATGGCGTCACCGTGAGCTTATAGTTATTCATGAATCAACCTGCTAGCCAAATTACTGAGATTTGTTTGAAACTATAAACACGTGCGAAGCTAATGTAATTGCTTGTGTAACTTTTTTGCTAGCTTACTTCTTTGGCGAATTATTGTGAATTAGGCATTTTTTCGCAAACCAACACTGATGCTTTGAAGTTTCTGTAATTAGCTTGTAGCAATTGAACTGGCTGTATTTATAACTTTCACCGATAGCGTTGTCTTTAATTTGTTGTACCTAATTACTACTCTTAATATAATTCTCACAACCCCTATTATATATGGCCAATGCAAGTAAATTATGTGACAAACCTTTTTGAGTCTGTTTCAGGTTGTTCGGCTACGCAAAGTTTAATGAGTATAACATGGATATATCGATTATATTTAAAGACTCCTTGGCGCCTCTTGGTAATTTAAACATCCTTTACTAATTTAGAAAAAACCGCCCGCCGTTTTCACAGTAGCTGAACGGCCCTTCTATTTGTTCACGTAGCCTGAATGTTTGTTTGATACGATTTAAAGCTAGTTTTGATATTTGAGTCTGATTTGTTTGGGGCGTGAGTGTAATTTGTTGCCGTTTGTGGCAAGTGGGGAGATGGGAATATTTAGTAGTAGAGTCGATGGGGCAAGATTATCGAAAAATCCAGTCTATCTATTATCATTTAAGAGATACCCATACGTAGAATACATATTCTGGCCACGCTATAAACTAATAATTACCGCATGACAAGCAGAAAATCGGCTATCAGAAAGCAGCTTTTTGCAAAATTTCATCGCTGTCTGCCCTTTGCTTCCCTTGACTCTAGTATCTTGGCAAACGTGTTCATCGCTTGGAATATCCTTGCATTTTTCTAAAATATGAAATAAAAACAATTATGCTAAAGTTCTATTGATGTAAGAAACAGTACCTCCCAGGGTATCAACCTGCCAGCTCGAAGCCAAAGTCACGACACTTTTCGGTTTAGTTCCGTCCTTGGTGAACATGTCGTTGTGTCGATCACCATCAATTCTACCACACAGTCCTGAGGTTCTGTTCCACAGGCTTTCCATAACCTCCACTTGCACCAATTGCTACGAAGCACAAACTTTAATACCCTGTTTAATACTTAACAAGCTCACCTACTCTCCCATCCCACTTTATCTTCGCCCCAACGGAATCCAAGAGAATTACAATGTAATGAGCGGACATTTCCGCTCGTATGCCCGGAACTCGGCCAGGAACTGGCAGAACCTTCTTGCCGCTTGTAAAGATTGGCACGCCGTGTGCTGGAATTTCTTTAAATTATATTTAGACCTTAATTATACAAATTTAAGTACCGGAATGCTTTAGCGTATACTCTCGATCTTGCTGGTATATCTTAATGATCCTATGACAACCTTCAGCGCCTTTTAAGCACTCCTTACTGTTTCGTATCGCGATGCTGAAAGTGTTGTCGACAGCATCCTGCACTAGGGTGTGGGCGCATGGAGAATTGAAGCTGAATAAATTGTATTAGTTGTGCCACGGAGCCGTTGTTATGAACTTACCTGAATACTTCCCGTCAAAAGTCTTATAATGCGATCCGCCCCAAGTAAAGCAACTTCCTGGCTTTCTTTCTGCAATGACAGTTGAATCCTCAGTTTTGCCAAAAACACCTCCTACGGGTATTGTGATAATGTTGCTATCGTTGTTCCACTTTTCTGGTTTCACCTGCAATTATATATATTTATGCATGGTGCTGTTTTCTATCAGATTTTAAAGAAACGTGGAAATTATTATAGGCTGTGGGTTAAATTTGAAAAATTCTCTTATATTTCATTTTTAAATTTTGACTAAATTCCCAAACTATTGAAATATCTTGAAAAGCTAAAAAATGGAGACTACTTGCACCAGAATTGTTTATTGAAACGTTTAGAGGGTGCCCCATGAACTCATTCGGTATGTCTTGAAAAAATAGAAAGATACGTCCATATCATCCAAAGCATCTATAGAGGATGTAAGACTATGTAATAGCTCCTTCTGAACACAATCGGCATTTCCCAGTTCAGGTTGGGCCCCAACAAGGCTCCACACTAAATCAGTGTCATGCATGCAGTAACAATAGACATCCAGGAGGAGCTATTATACAATTATCTCTTTGCAAGTGACTAAAACGACCTCCAAGTCTCGGTGGCAGCTTTGGAGAACGCGAGCTAACAATTAATAGAAATACAATCGTCCACATGGAATACTTCTCTCAGAGAAACGCGATGTGAAAAATAAAGTGAAATGCGATAGGAGTAAGAGACAGATATGGCAGCTGTTACATAGATCTACAATGATAATGGAGCAGTGTATTGGGCACCGAAGAAGGATGAACCGTTGCTGCATGTTGCCAAGATGAAAATGCTGAGATTGAACAGAAGATGACTGGCATCACACTGAAGACAAGGGTGTGTCGTGTGTGAGTGCAGAAAGAGAAGTTTACGTAAAAAATGAAAGAGGGGAACAATTAAAGAACTAGATACAGAAAGAAACAGGTATTGTAATATTTAGTTGTTTGCAGAGCAACAAAAGATCGAACAACAAGTTTTTTATATACCACTGAATAAATTTTGCTATGAAATTATTGCTAGCATTTTTCAAATAAATAGTTACAGAATTTGTTTTCTTTGTTGCGCTACAGTCCCAGTCGACCCGGGTCTCCCCTATATTCTTTTTCAACTTTTCTCCGTTTAAAGCTACCCTTGCCCAGTTCCTCACTTTTAATTTATTAATTGGGCAGCATATTTTGCGAAATTTTCTGCCTAACGACTTCGTGGTCTTGCCCTTACCCTATGGAATTAGGAATTTATATAATATCTTTTTGAAAATTCTTAATTTCACATTCAAATTTCTGATCCATTGAAGTCTTAGTAGCTTTATGTGGGTCATCACTTTTGGTGAATCATATGCTTCTTTGACTTGGTAATTATACTAATCCTCCACCCACTTTCTTTAAATATTGTGTCGAAATCTTAGTTCTTTCGCTTCCCAGAAACATTCTCTTTGTCCAGGTTTGGCTGCCATGAGTTGCGACTGGTCTGATCATAATTTGATACATCATTATTTTGCTTCTTCAGATCACCACGGTTGATTTGTACTTTTATTTGGACATTTGCATTATCCACTGTTATTTAGATCCAATTTATATGCTGGACATTATTTCAACGCCTTGGTATGCTGTAGTAAGCTTGTTTGAAGAGCACAAACAATTAGTAAATTCCTGTGTTGCATTCCCATTTTCTCTCGTAGACGTGTTCTTTTTTAATCAGGCGTGGCATTCTTCTTTTATTTTTTCTCTTTAAGCCATTACGCTCTTATGTAGAAGTTTCGTAAAAATATATCTGTAAATTTGGAGTAGTTAACTCGGTATCCCTTTGATATACAAGACATATTGTTACTGTCCTCCATTCCTGAGGAATTTCTTTCGTTGTCAACATTTTTTATTAGAAACTAGATGGCGACGCTGAACTGGTTGAGAAGAGCAAACGATGGGCAGCTAAGGAAGGAAGATATCGAAGAATAAGAAATACAGGTCCCGCGTAGAAGCTACCTCTTGTTTATGGGCTAGTCACGTTGGTATAACCTCTTCTCGTTCATATTTTATTCATTCTGCTTTATGTTCACCACTGGCTGAAACAGGCCCTGCTATATACATCCCTCGCTAGTAATGTCGTTTTTCACAGTTAAAAGCCAAGCTAACTTATATTTTGTATATGTATTTTCTTATGTATCAAACTTAAGCAATGTATTTTCGAATTATAAATGTCCTGAAAGACGGCTCTGGATAGCAAACATATTGTGTAGTGCCAGCAAGAAACACACGCTGTCGACATCGACGAAGGGATTTTCAATTCATGCAAATTTAACAAAGAATATGGCAGTCGCAGGCAGCTTATATTGAGGGCTGCATGTGCTGGTGACTCGAAAGTGTAGTCCGCGAATTTGCCCAGGACAATACGAGTTAAATAAAAGTGACCTAAATGGGCCTGGCAATATTTAAATTGCTGCCCCAGTTTTAAAGTGCAGTGAACAAACATTTACAAATTAAGTGAACGCATATTTACCGTGTACGGGGTGAGCATACGATTTTGTGCTATATTTTATTCAAAGCGCCCATTGGGCACGCCAATTTACGCTGCATCCTAAGGGACATTTATGAAATTCGAGTATGACGTTATGGAGGCGTGACGTCAGAGTTAGCAGAGCAGCCTATGTGGGAATTTTCTACACGACTTCTAGAATTGGATGATGTAAGTCTGTGTAACTTCGCGGATTGAAGGTAATTCTATATAGGAAACTGCTGCCCACGTTCAGATGTGTTTACTTACGCATATTATGTAAGCACGACCAGGCAGGGTCATAGTAAGGAAATTTTGACATTGCATTTCTGTTAAAAACATTTTGAATTTTGCGTTCTTAAAAGACGATTATGATGTTATTTCGATACGTTTAAATGTATACGCGACTAGATCCAACTCTCGCACGTAGTTTGTACTAGGATAGAATTCGAGCTTTTATTTGATTTGATATTTGTTTTTATTGATTTGATTTGTGTTTTTTATAAATTATTTATTACCTATTAATTACTTATAAATGTGTTTTCTATACGTTTTAAAGTCTATAGATTGATGTAAACAAATTGGCTTCTGGTGTGCATTCTGTAAAGTCAGTTTCAGTTCGACAATACTACTAGAGGGAAGCAGATTGCTGTTTTGGCAAATAGTGATTTTTCACAACGCTACTTAAGCTATTAAGAGTTTTATGCACCCACTGGGGTAGTTAAGGGTTAAAAAGGGCCAATAATTATTAAAATATTAAGGCGTATGAAATGTTTTGCTCTATTTTAAAGTATGAACGCGAGTGCCAAACCAACGAACCATTACATGGAGCTCTGTCGTTCTTCACATCGTGAATACTATTTTGAACTTGAGGTTGACCGGCGTGGAATAGTATTTGCGGCTGCCGCCTATCTATGATATTCCCATCAGATAGGATCCATTAACCACTTGTCTTATTTGTTTTTATAAACTGATGTTCGAGGGTGAAACTCCCTGTTCTAAATCCCAAAGCTGTACAAACTGATTTTCTTTCCTTTTTTCGACATACCATCTCTTGCTTCCTTTTTTAAACGTTGATATATTTCGGTTTTTGTTCTGGTAGGTTTTTGTAGCAGGGCATTTTTTCGCTTGTGCGTTGCTTCTTCGCAGCCATGATTCCACCATGTATCTTTACTTGTTTATAATACTTTTTCTACCGCTTTAGTTATTAATCTTTTCCTCTGTTCTTTCGATTGAATTTTCTATTTAAGTTTCTGCATATTAATTACTCCATAATAATAAGCATGTAGATCTTTTCTCTCAACATTTTTCTTAACAGAAAATGGTCGATTATCATGTTGTCTGTTTCATAGTTCTTACGTCTGTTATGCTGGAGTAGTTTCCTGCTCTTATTAACTATAGTTCTTTCTGCAGATTATTTTTACCATTTTATTGTAAGCTATTCCTTCCAAAACCTGGTAAGTAAACGCCTTCTTTTCTGATCTTCTCATTAAGATCTTCCATAATTATCTTTATGTAATTTCTTGATTTGCTGTGCAGTTTCCTTTCTAAATCTGAGTACAATAATTTTTTTAACGTGGTTTTCTTTTTCTTCATTTGGGACCTGAATTGAGAAGAGAGATATTGTTGAATTCCTTTTATTGTCTCGTTTGTAAATTCATACTTTATTGATTTACCTTTCATACGTCTTGATATTATAAGTCCGACTGCAAAGTCATCAGAATTACCGGCAGTTGCACTGCAAGAGGTGTCCCACCCTGATCTTTGTAAGCCTTCTTGTCCAGGCCATCTCATTTCTTGTAATGCTACAATGTCAGGGTTTTTTCTTAAAGGGCTTCAAGGTCGTGTCCGCGGCACCAGCTTGCAATAATGTTTTCATACTGCAAGTTCCTTGCTTTAGTCGTCGTCGTAATAGCCGTCCATTCCTAAGTGAATTTGAGGTATTCGTAACTAGAGGTCTCTTTGCAGAAAAGAGTAGTTACTCTAAGGGGTAGTTTGTGCTGTTAGAAGACGCCAGGCAGCAAATACCGTTGGTCTATTTTACCCCGGAACCCAAACAGCCACAGTATTCTCAACAGTTCCACTATAACAGACACTCCACCCTGATCTCTGCAATCTTCTTTGACCAAGCCATCTTATTTAGTGTAATGCTAATGTCAGGTTTTTTGACGTGTTTGACCGTCATGTTCAGGGTACCCACTAGCACTAATGTTCTGACATAGCAAGTTCCTGACTTTAGTCGTCGTCGCAATAGCCATTCCGAAGTAAATTTAAGGTATTCCTAAATGGAGGTCCTTCTGTAGGAAAGGGTTATTACCCTAAGAGTTAGTTTGTGCTTTTAGAAGCCTCCTACGCTAGGCAGCACATAATCCAAGCAGCGACACAATTATTTAATTTAAAAAAATGATAATTTTTCAGTTTTTTCCGATATTTTAGCGATTTGCATTCTAATAAAGAAGTTGCCTATACAATCTGACAATGAAATCCAATTGAAACTTTCGTATTTTGCTATGAATAAGAACTGCCATTTTACCGGTTTGTAAGGATGGGTTTTAGAATCGGTTTCGTAACCAAAACCTCCGGGCTGAAACTTGCTTCCATTAACTGACATGCTGCCGGTTGAAAACGAACCGCTTCCTCCCTCATAAAAGCTGTGTGAATGTCCCCCTAGCGGTATGACGTTAACGTCGGTTCCTGAAAGGCAGCTCAATTATGAAGTGCTACTTCAAAAAACATACTCTCTCACCAAAAACGCATTGTGGAATGGGCTGAGGCAAAAACTGTTGCACTTGCAAAAGTGCAGGTATACACATGTGCTGGCGGGAACTCAAATTCGATTCCTGCTGGACAAGATACGGAGCAGCTGAAGCTGTCACCACTACCGGAGCAGTTGTAGCCGCCGTTGAACTGCAGGTTACGAGCACTACATAGACTAGCGCCTTAAAAGATTGTTGTTATTTAAAGAATGAAGTGTTATTAGAGTACTGACTGTATTGGCATTGGGGGCCCCTGAACTCTTGCGGGCATTGACAGACGTTGAACGATAGGCAATTGCCGCCGTTCTGGCAAGGTGGTGTGCAAGTAGCTGTAAAAGAACAGAATGAAGCTTCGATCAAAGTGGTAAGAATACAAAAAATACCTTGACAGTCTGGAATAGTAACCCACTGCTCCTTCGTCGGAACCCAAGATCCTCCCTTACAAGTCATAGTTGCAATGGCGGAGCCGTCTGGGAACTGGTGGCCTTTCATGCAGGTTATGGTACACTTCCTGTTGTAAATGTGTAAATATATGATAAAATTTAATAATTATTGATATAATAATTAATGATTTTAAGAGACCATCAGTCAAATGATTTTAAGTTTTATGTGAACGAAAAGGAGAAAGAATCTATGTAAAAGACAACAATACCAAATATTTTCAGTAGAAGTGAACATACAAAGCTTGACTTCCAGCACTGGCAGATATGTTAGTTAAGAACAACATACATTAGTGGAAATAGACACAGAAGAAGAAGAAATGAAGAAAAAGCAAGATCTCATCACTAAGACCCAAAATAATAATACTTTAAAAAATACAAACAACAGTTAAAAACAGGCTCATATCCTACGTTAAGTAGAAGAAGAAAGAGAAGAGAAAATCAATTCAGGAAAAACATATATCTGAAAGAAAATAATTTCAGATGTTATCATAAGAACTCGTAGAGTTAACGCGTATGAAAAAAAAATCAACTCACATTAAATGGAAAAAGAAGAATACGTACAACAATTTCAAAGAAAACAATGCCAGATTTTTTAAGTAGAACTCAGGGAGTTAACAGATAAAATGTTACCTCCACAGCGACATATATATCAATTATGAAGATGCTAATAGTCTACATTAACTGGAATAAGGAAGAGGAAACCATTATAAAAAAGCAAAGTCATCAGTAAAGTCCAAAAGGTTAATACTACTGAAAACTAACACGTCCATATAACTGCTTACAGATGGAATTTAGCTTACAGAACATGAAAGGGAACTTGACCAAGTTAGACCTGAGCGTAATGATCACAATTAATAACATTTCAAAATACAGCCAATTTGTGCCATTGCATATTGTAATGTTCATTTGTAATTATAGTTTTGAACTAGGTCTAATAATTTGGTGCTACCGGCATTTTGAACCCGCGTTTTCTTTTGTGCAGTGTTTTAGTGCGGTGTCAGAAGTGAATGTGTTTTAGCGCGCTGGTCAGAACAAGAAGTGCGCTCAGCGTGTGCAGTGATTTTTGGTGTTCGGGAACCAAAGTTTCTGAAAAATTTGGTTAATTTCAGCGTGCGTCTCCGATCCAAAAGAAATTTGGATTTTAACAGTTCTCAAGTTGCTATACATTAATTGATTAAATTATTATAAATATTTACATTCGTATTATTAGCTTTAAGTCTTTAATGTTTTTCTATTCTAATACTGAGTATTAAAGAAATTAATAATCAAACTTTGGACTACCATATCTTAGAAAAATATAATAACACACAATTTGTAATTATTTTTTTTCTACTCGAGAAGTGCTCCTTGATAGCGTAACATGGAGTTAATCCACAATTTTTGCAACACCTTGTATATAAACATAGCCTCTGAGCGAAAAATATTTCACAAAGCTTAGATATTTGACGTGATTTCTTTAATTAGAAAGATGATTTGACTTTAAAATATGATTTAAAAGCCACAAATCATGACAGATCTTATTAATAAAGCCGACAATGAAATAATGATTTGTGTAGGAACAAGAAAAACATTTAAACGTGAAGTGCAACAAGTAAAAAGTGGATGGAAAAATGTGAAACTGTAAGATGAAGTAGCGTTATCAGTTATTTAAAAAAATATAGTTAACAATGACTGTATTTAAGGTTAAATCTATTTCCAATGCCAAGTTATACTTAGAAGTTTATAATATAAGAAAATAATGGTGTATTGGAAATATGCATCGAATGTGTAGTGCCCCAGTTCGTGCAATGCAAACCGGCTGATGCAGTCGTTCCTGCTATTAATAGAATCAAAGCAAGTTGTGCACGAACGAAGCCGTGGAGAGTCAGTCGCTTGCTAGTAGACGAACGGTACGTTTCGTCCAAACAAAAGGGACGCCTGCCACTGAAAGTTTTAAGTGTTGGTCTGCGTTAAGAGCGGTCGACGCTTTGTTATTCTTGAGCCGAAATACAGCCTCGAAAACCTAGAACTACCTAGAAAACAACATCGAGGTACTGATAATTCTTCATAGCCGGAATCTGCTATTCTAGCTTCAAAGAAGCAGTCGATCTTGTCAATGTACGAGACCATGTTAAGCAACTATAACGCAAGGTTAGTTCCTATAATTAATTCCCACCATCGAATGAATGATCCAGGAAACTGTGGGAACAGACCCATAACAGAGAATTATGAAGGGATTGCAATAGATTTCGCAATAGCTTCGACGAGCAATTACGCTCCCAAAATCAACGGACGATTACCTGCTGAATCAGCTCGTCAGTACAGAGCGCTTGTACTTGCATCATCCTGCTGGCGTATCGCATCAGCTGATTTCAAGCAACCGAAGGCAGAGCCGTACTAAGTGAATTTGTGTATGGAATTTAAACATTGTTAGTCACACCTACACTTAAGGAGTGTATTCAAGCAGGTAGATTCAGTATTAAGCTCGTGGACATTTCTTAGCTATTGTTGATAGCGTATATTTCAATATTACAATTGTGTGTCCTTTTTTATAAATTTTCATTCATGCATGTTCTTTTCCAGAGTATATGTATTTTCATGTAAACTGTTTGGTTTTTATTCCTAGTAGGATTTGCATATATGATTACAGAATTATAAGTGATAACAAGCAGGCCGGAACAAGCTATATTAACGTTGTCCTTAGCCATACTGAGGTAAGGGTCTTGTGCTTCTACGACTGGGTTAAATAAGGAAGAAAGGGTAATCTAAATTCATAGTGAAGCAGAGTATAGGGCACGGGAAAAAGCCGCAATGGAGGTTATGGTGCCAAATGCTAGGGCTAAATAAAAGTACCGTTACAAAGTGGATATGGATATATACCATATCAAAATTTGAAATGTTGTGTGAAAAAAATGGCAAACACTTCAAGGAGAGACTTTAGACAATGCAGATTTATGATATATCTTCTGTGGTTGTGGTTTTAAAGACGGAAAACTAATTATAAGACTATAATGTTTAAATAAAGATTACATTGAAAAACATTTTCAAATGATATACTGATTGGATGACAGAACGACAAGGGTTTATGTAAAATTAAATCAGGATGACTAATAAAATCAATTTAGCTTAGTAACGAGGGTTAGTGGGAAGAAGATAAGGCAATTAACAAAATAAATTTCCAAATTCGATATCCTATTTTGTAAACTTTATGTGAATAAATCCCCAGAAAGAAATTTAAATAATCGCAAATAAAAACCGTATCAATCAGCAAGATTATCTGTTAATTGAAAGATGATATAAATTTAGTTAAGGTTAAAAACACTTTGGGTAACAGATTGGCCACAAAAGAAGTTAACGGGAAATACAAAGATTGATATATGGAGTCGGAGGTAGAGCGAATAGTTGGAGGAGCTCGGAGTTGCTATTTGGTAGGGTTGCTAGCAGCACAGAAACCCTGCTGTGCTGCTAAGCTGTGAAGCGGTACATAATTCTGAAGTTCCCTTAACTATGTAATTGGAAAATGTAGTGTGTACAAACATATGGTTTCTTTGGTTGTATGATTTCTAAGATTGATATGAGTAAGAAAGAAATGAAATAATTATAGAATGGATAGCTAATTGGCGAAGTCACAAAATATAAAAAAAGATCCCTGGGATCAAAGATCAAGATTAAGTAGAATGAAACACCAATTAGTTAATATTTTTTAATACCGTTTCGTTCATATATTCTAATAATAAATATGTAGAGCTACACTTACGACGAACTGCACGTGCGTTTTGCATTTATGGGCATGGGCGGATGGTTCAAGCAGGGCACACTTTCGATCTCACATTGGGAGCCTGAAAAGTTTTCGGGGCAGTTGCATTCGTTAGGGGCCATGCAGATGCCGTTGTTCAGACAGGGAGGGCTGCAGATTGCTGTAAAAGAAACAACAGTAAGCTTATAACTCTGGCGAACATAATTGAAACTTACGTTCACATGCTGGGACGTTCTCCCATTCTGTCCCTACCACCTGCCATTCGCCATCCTGGCAGGTGAGGAAGAGCTGAATTTGCCCATTGGGAAACTGAAAGCTCGGCAGGCATGTGACTCGACAGCCACTGTCGTAGTGTGAGCAGCGCATCTTGGAATTCACCGGAGTCTGCGGCTGAGATGTGCAACCTAAACAAAAAATTGTATGTATATATTATTTGAGGCTTTCGCTGATTGTTGTTAGAATTCAACGCTAAAGGAAAGATCGGATATTTATTAAAATATCAGAAAAAAATCCTCTGTAGCTAACCCGGCGGTGGTTGTGCAAGGTCTATGAGACCCGAATCGTTTTTATGGTATGACACTTTGACAACACCGCCAGTTCTGTATTTCTTAGCAGCTTCGGGCTTCTTATTATATGTTCCGGTTGCTCAACTACCTTCAGTTACAGTTTAAAAGCAAGAGGCTTAACAGCGCAGTTTTGTTTTTAGACCACACGAGATGTAATAATTTTGGTTAGGAATAAAATCCTCTCTTTAAAACTCTCTTAGACAGATTTATAAATTGTAATTATGTTTTAGTGCAGTAATAGTGTGTTACTTGGAAATAAACGTCGGCCAATAACCGCATGGGCTTTACAAAATGATAAATGGCCTCTAGGCTGTATAAGTGTATATAATTGAGAGATTGATTCAACTACTATTCAAGTTGAAGTAAAACATAACTACCGACAATTATTGATTCACCACATTTGTTGAAAATGTATCCTCTTCATAAGAAGAGAATAGTAGCAAATAGAGGAACCAACGCATTGTAAAGATAACATAACAATAGAGGAGATAGAAATAGCACTAAAACAAGCGAAAGGAGCTGGACATGACCAAATAGCAATTTTGATGATAAAAGCAGCAAGTAACCAAACCATCGAAGTTCTGAAACAAATAATGAATATAGTGAATAGAATAAGAAGAGCTCCAGAAAACTGACAAATAAGTATAATCACGCCTATAAAAAAAGAAGATATGAATGCATGTGAGAATTATAGATATCACCCAACAAGTAAAGTAGCAAAATTTTAAGCAAGAGTTATAGACAAAAAGGATACTCGATATGGTTTTAAACCAAACGGAGGAGTACACGATGCCAACAATACGAAGACAATAAGGGCAGACGGAGACATACATGTATGTTACATAGATTTAGAAAAAGCCTTCAGCAGAGTCAATAGAAAAATATATGGAGAATACCAAAGAGAAGGGGAGTGAATCAATACATGAACAAAACAATGTGTATTATCTTGATAAATTGTTATCCTACCATCAGGGGCTAACATCTTAGATGTTAGTACGAGCTTTGCAATCCCGAAGTACCCGAGCAAATTTCCCTACGAAAAGGGGGTTGGGCATGGAGTTAACTACCCCTGGGGCTAGCAACCCTTTATCACATAAAAAAACCTTAGTTACAGAACCTGAAATTGCCCCTCGGACAGGACGGTCAAATGGAAGACGAAACAGGCAGGGAAATACGGACATGATTTTTGGTACTTGGAACATCCGAACACTTTACCAAGCCGGTACTCTAAATGCACTGTTAAAGGAAACCAAGAGATATCATTTAGACATAACAGATCTCCAGGAAATGCGCCAAACAATGGAAAAATTACGAAAAACGGATGGGACATTTATTATAGCGCGCCATCAGATAACTCTCATTAGTTTGGAGTCGGATTTATAGTGGGCCAAAAACTTCGCAAACGCATAATTAATTTTAGACCGGTTAACGGAAGGATATGTTATGTAAGAATAACAACGAAATTTCATAATACATACATCCCTATCCACAATTCATGCACCGACAGAAGATAAGGAGGACTACGAAAAAGAGCAATTCTATACAATACTAGAGAGAGAAATAGACAGAACCCCGAGGAATGACATAAAAATCATCATGGGTGATTTCAATGCCAATATAGGGCGAGAGGAGATATACTCACCCACCATAGGAGTACATAGTGTACATGAGGAAACAAATACCAACGGAGAGAGAACTATTGAAATGGCAGCCTCAAAAAACATGGTAGTAAGAAGCACCACATTTCCTCATAAACGAATACATAAAGTCACCTGGAGATCCCCTGATGGAAATACATTTTTTCAGATCGATCACGTATTAATTAGTAGAAGGTTCTACTCCAGTATTACGGATATTAGAACAATGAGAGGAGCAACAAACGACTTCCGGGATTGGACCGTGTCATGATTGAGATCGAAGAACTCAACGTTTCGCCCACTTTCGTAAAGGGCTCCATCAGGAGGAAAAAGCAAAAGAACACGGTAACTCAACTTGTTAACCACTCCATGTAGAGTTTCGCCTCTGACGTGGTTCACACGTTGAGTTACCGTCCTCTTCTATTTCTTTCCTTGCAAAGAGTTTCGCCTCTGGCGTGGTTAACACGTTGAGTTACCGTGCTCTTTTGCGTTTTTCTCCTGATGAAGCCCCTTACAAAAGTGGGCGAAACGTTGAGTTCTTCGATCTCAATCATGACACGGTCCAATCCCGAAAGTCGTTTGTTATTTAATGACAATGACCGTAAAAGCCTCAGAAATCAATGAGAGGAGCAGCCTCGGATTCTAATCACTATCTAGTGAGAACAAAGATTAGGATGAAAATAAACAAAGCCAGAACGAATCCAAGAGAACGCAAAATAAAATATGATACAAGCAAGCTCCAATCAGAAGAATCCTCATTACCATACCTGGAAGCGATAGAAAACTATATACCTCAAGCCGAAGGTGAAGGTGACGAAGATGCAGGAGTAATAGAAGATCCGGGCAATAAAGCAAATGAACAATGGAACAAGATTAAGAACAGTATAACAGCAGCAACCGAAGAAACTGTAGGTATAGCAGGATCTGAGAAAAGAAACATGTGGTGGGATAGAGAGTGTGAAGAAGCGGTACGCAATAGAAACGGAGCGAGAACGGAACTGTTACAAAGACTAACAAGAAGGAAAGAAGAAAAATATAAGGAAACAAGAAAAATTGAGAAAGAAGTCTGTAGGAGAAAGAAAAGAGAAATGCTGTATTTACAACTACGAAAACTGGAAGAGTCATACCAAAACAAAGAAACTAAGAAAATGTTTAAGATAATAAGAGAAACGGGAAGTGAATATCAGCCCAGAACGGCGATGTGTAAGGATAAAAGGGGAAAATAGTAACGGAGGAAGGAAAAGTAATAGAGAGATGGCGGGAACACTTCTCAGAGATGCTAATCAAGAAAGACAGGAACGAAGGCTATACTAAAAAGAAGCACCACACAGTAGAAGAACTGCTGGAGGAGCCAACGATGCAAGAGGTACGCAATAGCATAATGCAGATGAATAATGATAAACCCCAGGCGCGGATAACATCCCAGCTGAACTTATCATGCATGAAGGAGACCAACTCGCAAGGCAGATGCATATACTGATAAAAGATATATGGAAGATGGAAGTTATGCCAGAAGAGTGGAGTAATGCCATAATTTGTCCAATATATAAAAAGGGCGATCGGTTAGATTGCCAGAATTACAGAGGCATATCATTGCTATGTGTAGCATCCAAATCTTCGCAAACATCTTAAAAGACAAAATCACAGCATATGCAAATGAAATCGTAGGTGACCACCAGGCAGGGTTAAAAGAGAATAGATCCACAATCGATCAGCTGTTTGTAGTCCGACAGATTATGGAAAAGGCATGGGAATTTAGTACGCCAATATACCAGGTATTTGTAGACTTTCAACAGGCTTATGACAGCATTGACAGAACAGCTTTGTACGACGCCATGGAGGAACTGGACATACCATCCAAACTGACCAGACTGGTGCAAATGACTATGAACAACTCATGCAACCGAGTGAAGATACAGAACAGGGTGTCAGATAGTTTTACCACGGACAAAGGATTGCGACAAGGGGATGGACTGGCGCCGGTGCTATTCAATCTAATATTGGAAAAGGTCATTCGGGATATGAGCATACACACCAATGGCACCATCATGAATAAATCCTATCAAATAGTGGGGTATGCCGATGATCTGAACATAATAGGACGAACCGTGATAAGCATAAAAGAAGTATCTACGAACCTAGAAACGCAAGCTAAGAAAGTAGGCCTTCATATTAACGAAAACAAAACCAAATGTATGCTAACGAGACCAGTAAGGAGATTGGGGCAAAACATAACCATAGAAGACCATAACATCGAAGTGGTAAGAGAATTTAATTACCTAGGAGCTCAGATGAACGACAACAACGATATGACGCAAGTGATACAACAAAGAATTATCGCCGGAAACCGAGCCTACTATGCCCTACAATGAATATTTAAATCCAAAATAATAGGTACAGGGGCAAAGGTGAGACTATATAAAACAATAGTAAGGCCGGTGACCACCTATGGCAGCCAAACATGGGTGATGACAAAACAAACTGAAGAAAACCTGTTGAGACTTGAACGGACGATTCTGAGGAGAATGTATGGGCCAGTACAGGAAAGCGAATACTGACGATACGATACAATCATGAACTAGCAGAATTATACCATTCTCCGACTATAGTCGACCGAGTTAAATTACTAAGGTTAAAATGGGCCGGACACGTAGAACAAATGGAGGAGTGGCGAATACCAAAGAAAGTGTTCAGAGTACAGTTCGACACCGCAAGAACAAGAGAAAGACCACGACAAAGATGCCAAGACAATATAAAAAAGGATGCTTCTGAAATACTAAGAGTGAGAAACTGGCAAGTAGCAGCAAGAGAAAGATAGGACTGGAAGAGGAGAATAGAGGAGGCTCAAGTCCAACTAGGACTGTAGCGTCATGAAAGAAGAAGAAGAAATTGTTATCTTGTATCTTCATTTAGATTATCTAGATACTGTCAAAATTCTACAACTGTATCTTTATCTAAATGAAAGAAATCTATCTAGATAATATTATAAAAAAATATGCCAATGCAATATAACTACGGGGTTAGTCTTTAGTTTTCTGATTTATTCAATAAATATTTTATGAGAAAATAATACTGTTCTTTGAAGCTCACAAATTCACATTCAGAGTACTGGGAAGTTATTAATTAGACATTACATTACTAGTTGTTGTCAAGCAAGATATCGCAGAAATCGGCTCAATGTTAAACTTTTTAAATACTTTATACGCGTCGCCGATTTGAGATCTAAGCAGGACTTAAACAACGTTATACGTAGTTTATTAAAGTTTTTTAGTTATTTAAATGTTCTCATGCTTTTGTAATACAGTTTGAGAATTGAATCTAGCAAGGACTCTTTGCTGTTGCAGAGTGATCTTGATTCCTTATGGACTTGGTCTAGTTTGAATAAGCTACCGTTAAATATTCAGAAATTTTCCTTTATTACCTTTTTCAAAGGCATCAAAAAATGTATTACTGCGTACCAAATTAATGACAACAAGCTATCCTACATTCATGAAGCGAGTCAGAGATCTAGGTATACTGCTCAATGAGAACTTTAATTTCTTTCATCATATTTTTATACTGCCCAGAACAGTCTCAAGCTCCGTCGTGAGTAGAAACTGCTCTGATTTTTTCATCAATGTCATTAAGACCCTGTATTGTATACTGGTGCATCCTAATGTTGAGTAGGTATGCAACGATAGTATGGTCTCCACAATAGCAGGTTCATTGCGACATTATAGAAAGGGTTCAAAATAAATTCTTGCATTTTGCTGCATTCAAATGTGGCATCTCCATGGATGACTATCACAAATCATCGATATTGGAGAAGTTAAACTTGCTCTCTTTGAAAGATAGAAGGATTCTATACTATATTTGCTTTATACAGGGTGTCTCAAAATTGACGCCCGTGCCTTCGGGATTTGATTCAGCGGGCTAAAACAAATCGAAAATTAAGAGTGAAAAATTTTCCGACTGTCCTTCGTCATCAAGTTATTGATAAAAATGTAAATAATAAGTTTTATCGCATGGTCGCTCCAATTAGTTGTGTAACATAATTAAATTAGATGGCTATGAGATGTTAAAAATTTATGAATCGTTCTGTCATATTGACAAGTATAATTTCCTTCGGTTTTGTGTGTTTAAAATGTAACGATACTACTGTAATCGAGATTACGTCGATATGTTGACAGTTGACAATGCCACTGCTGCGGCTAGGGCATATGCGGAGAGGTTTTCAAATCGTCGGCACCCTGATGCAAAAACTATAAGACGGGTAGAACAAAGATTACTGGAACGGGTAATTTAAATCCTAGAAAAAATCAGGCAGGACGTCAACCTACACTAAGCGTCGATCAAGAAGAGCAAATTCTTGAATTTGATGAGGCGGAACCAAGTACAAGCCTTCGAATTGTATCGTCCCAAACTCATGTCCAAAAAGATACAATTCACAGATTATTAAGGAGACATGGTCTGCATCCATTTGGGCCTCAAAAAGTTCAAGTTTTGCATGACGGGGATAGGGAGCTTCGAGTCAATTTTAGTAGATGGTTGTTGGATAGTGTAAACAATGATCCACATTTTATTGAAAAGATTCTGTGGAGTGATGAATCCACATTTACTGGGACAGGTATCATAAATACTCATAACCTGGATGACTGGAGGGATGAAAATCCTCATTTAGTAGGCCAAAGATTTTATCAAAGACGATGGACAATTAACATTTGGGCTGGGTTATTAAATAATAATGTAATTGGTCCACACATTCTACTTAATCGACTTAATTCAGCCATGTATCTTCAATTTTTAAACGAAAATTTACCACTGCCATTGCTCGATATAAGTTCCATTAGCAGCTAGATTAAATTGTTGGTTCCAACATGATAGTGCACCGACACATTATGGAATACAAGTGACAAATTTCCCTTAGAGGTGGACGAAAGAGGTGGACCCATACCATGGCCTCCTAGATCACCAGATCTGTATCCGTTGGATTACTTTTTCTGGGGCTATTTGAAAAAACAAGTTATAACGTGGCTGAAGCTAAGCCTTATCAGGAGTTGAGTCATGCTGGTTTAATAGGAGGACGTTAATAAAGATGTGCTTCGGCTAGTTCGACGAGGGGCGTGGATCTCGATCCAGCTTCAGCGTAATCGCGATGAAATTCAAATAACAACCAAGGAGCCAAGAACCTAAAATTTCCCAAAGCACAACGAAAGGCACACACTATTGGTCCTAAATAGCGGACACAACCTCACCAACAATTTCAAAAGAAACCATAAAATAAACCCACTGGCCTTATTGACCTTACTGCAATGTTACTACCATAATAACCAATAAAATAAAAGAACAAAATAAAATCGAGTACCGAAGCTTTAATGCCACCACAATACGTACGAAAACACATGACTACACAAACGCATTAAAATTTCCTCCGAAAAATATAACTATATACCTTTATCACAATTCTAATTAAAGCATCGCCGTAGCTTACAATTTCGTGTAAGTGAAAAGCTAATAGTAAAGAGCTTCCGCGCTAAAGTGTCTCTTCAATTAACTAATAAACTGTTCTCATTAAGCTCAGGATGAGTCCAAGGGTGAGAAGTTACGTTTGATCTAAATTGGTTGACTTGAAATAGCACACGGGGTTCATGCCAGCTAACAGGCGAGTCTAAATTACTAGGCGCAAACAACCGGCAGCGAAGGGGGGCCCTAAATTGAGTGCGTTATGTAACACGCACAAAGCAAAGCTACTGTGATAAGCTATTGCTCAACCGCGCCGCACCCAGAACCGTGGAGGCCTCAACAGTGGGGATACGCTAGTTGGTGCGCTTATATGCAGCTCTCGTGTAATTGGGAAAGATAATGCAACACGGTCTTCGCTAGCAGGGCGCTCTTAAAATGAGTCGTGTCAAATAAGTCCCATTTGCTATTTTTACAATTATTATCAGCGGCAGTAAAATAAGTATTCAGCGGCGTAAAGCAACTGAAGGTCGCTTCACAACCAAACAGCTGCGGCAATGCAAAAGGCAAATTTAACAGCAAAAAGCAACTGAAGATTGCATTGCAATTCATTAAGAGTAGCAATACAAAACTTAATTTATTAGCGTAAAGCAGCTGAAGGCTGCGTTGCAACTCATTAACAGTAGCGATACAAAGAGGGCAATTTAATAGCGTAACGCAACTAAAAGTTGCGTTGCAATTCATTAACAGTAGCAACACAAAAGGCAATCGAATAGCGTAAAGGCACGATATGGAATGTTATCGGCACCTCACAGATTGAACTGCCGTCACCAGCTGGAGCTCGAGGTATCGCCGTGAACGAATTCAATCACGCCGCGGACAAGAAACGTCTAATCTTGAACCAGGAGCGGGCAGCGATCTGGACTCTTCCACGTGGTGGACAGACGTCGTCTCCGAGAGCTCGCAGACAAGAGGCTACGATGAATGCCGAAGCGGCGACTGGATCAAGGACGAATAGCGTCCATTGTCGAAGGGTGCGAATAATTAGACGATAACAGTAAAAGGAAAAGGCCTGAAATGAAAGCTAAACGTCACCCCATCGGCCATAAAAAGACTAGCAAAGCCTACCTTAGAGATTTTTAACGGCCTGGAGTTTTATTCTTGCGAATTATTATTCATTCTTGGTTCCCAGAGAGGTGCGTGTCACATAATTAACAGTAGAATCCAATCACGCACCGGATCATGTGCATTTTTCGGGATAATTCCACTTAACAAGTGTCACCAAAAGCGGAGCCACAAAAAAAGCAACTTGAAGTTCGAAAGAGGATTTAGAAAATGTCCGTTTTCTAAAATGGAAGCCGGAAATTGCATTTAATGTATATGCGCCGAAGAAGCGCACGCACTGCAATTTCGAAATGTAAGAAATCCCAGATAGGCAACCTAGTAAGCACCGAGATGCGAGAAAAGTTGCCAGGCGTTTAATAAACAAATTGAAATGACTTAAAAGATATTCGAACCGTCACAAAGTTTACCGCGAACCAGTTCTGAATCCTGAAGATATGGTAGCCCGTATTCACGCTGCTGTGGTGTCAATAGACGATAATATGCTACAGAGCGTTCGTGTTTCCATGATAAATCGTGCGAATGTTTGCCTTGAAGTAGGAGGCGATCTATTTGAATACATTTTGTAACAACAAATGTGGAAAATATCTTGTTTTCTAATATTATTCGTTTTTAATAGTTTAAAGTTGAAATGTTAAATTTTTGTTTTTTACCAATAACTCTATAATGAGAGACAATCGAAAAAATTTCCACTCTTAATTTTCGATTTGTTTTAGCCCCCTAAATCAAATCCCAAAAGCACGGGCGTCAATTTTGAGACACCCTGTATATAAGGTTGTTAATGGCTTGGTTGACTGTCCAGAGTTACCTAATGTGTTTAATTAAATTCACTGTACCTAACCACAATCTCCGTAATTTTAAAGAATTTCACATTGAGTGTCATCCTACAAATTATGGCACTCATTCGCCTATCAATAGAATTCTGAAAATTCTCAATGCTTCTGCAAATTCAGTGGATATTTTTAATAGCTCACTTGCTAACTTCAGAAAAGATATCAATATCATTCTATAATCTTTATCCTTTTACTATGCTAGTCAAGCGTTATATGTTGCTTTTCATTTTAATGTATTCATCGTATGTTTATGCAATATTTAAGGTTTTTGTATTGGTATACTACAGTTACGTGTATCATAAAATATATCCACCTATTGAGACTTGTATATATACAAGAAATTTTTAATTTTTGTCTACTGTCAGGTCATTTTGGTATTTTAAATAGCCACCTAGGCTTTAGGGCAGCGTGCCCGTATGCTAAACCCTTTTAGTTACTTATTTGGCTCCATCGCCTAATTCCAGAATCATGATTTTGCACATATTTGGCCCCAAACGCAGTATTTCTCGTCGGTTGGAGCGCCCCTCTGATGGCGCTTTGGCAGCCGAGCGCTATCGCTCGCAAGAATTCCGAATCTTCTAGAAAACACGCCGTTGCGGCGTGCTACCATTGTCGCCGGCATTAATTTGTTTCATCTTATCGCCTCACGATTGGCTGCCGAGGTATAGTCACGTGGGGACGCGACCGATGTGACATGTGGCAGCGCTTCCCTCTGGGCAGTTGATCGCAGCGCGTTGCAGAGAGCGTTCGTGTGGTGGTTGTGTGTGAGTTCCGAATTGTTTTCGGCGTAGCGTGGGTGCATCCTGAGCCCAGTTCCTGCTCCCGTAAGTAAGGGATCGTGCCCCCTTCATCTCGACATTCGAGGATCTGTCCCGCAGAACGAAAGTGGCCCATTTTTCGCCGTCCAGTTGTACGCGTCCTGACGCGTCTCACGTCGCCAGTATGGCGGATGCCCACTCATCACTATAGCCGTCGAACATCGAATGTACCTGCCACCTAAGACTGCAGCCTGTCGCAACTCAACTGTACCAGGCTCCCCAACCGCCTACGTATTAAGGTATGTGTCTTTGAACTGATTACCGCTGTGAACGCGAGTGTACCTGTCCCGCGGAGAGCATTAAGCCCCGCGTACGAGCTGTTTTGGGACGCCGCGAGCGAGCCCGTCACGTCTCTTGTGCCTACAGGCACTGTCGTCATATTTGTGCGTTTATTCCAAATTACAGACTGTCTATGTTACAAGTGCTACTTTGTTCATTACTGTACGTTGCATAAGGCTTCGCGCCCACATGTTGCGCATTCATTCCGGACTTTAGATTGTATCTTTGCACGAGCTTGCGCCTAGTGCTACCTTGTTTATTCTGAACATCTGTCGCTAGGTTTAGAGCGCGCGCCAGCTGGTGTTCTCTTAGATATAATCTATTTATAGATATAGGGCGACGCACTCCGCTGCCCCATTGTAACCCGTGATTCAATATATGATTTGTTAGTTAAGGGAACTATTGTTTTGTTTCGACTTGTGCATGTTCTGTTTCAGATAAGCGCCTCCCCCCCCTTCAGTGTAATGATTATTGTGCGACGGGACGAGGGAGCTTTGAGCGTACAGGTGGGTGAGACAGCTGCGTAGTCCCGGTCGGATCGGCACCTAATTACAATCTTTGCATAAGGCAATCCCGAAATTGTTATTTGACCTTGCAACTCTTGAGTAATCCTATCGACGGAGTATTTTGCGTGCTTCGCTCCCGTCTAACCGCCCAGGCCCGGTTGGTCGGGTTAAGACAGGTTTGGTGGCGCCCTCATGATTTTGACATACCCTATATATATATATATGCCGCAACACGCTTGCCCAGAACGTATCGTGTGACTCACGCCCGACTCCCTGAGCGTTCCAGCCGTGGCCTTTAGCCTATTTTTAGCCGATCTCAGGGCAAGTGTGCCAGTTTTTCAGGACTGATTCCGTGGTGCGATGCTCACCTTGGGTGGGTGTCGTAAAGTTCTTTTAATACCGTAACACTACATACGAGCTATGTAAACTTTTATAAAAAAGTGTCAACACGTTGTTTTAGTGCTAATTATAGATGGAATAGTTCTAATGTAGGAAATACGCCTTTCCATATATTTTATCGAAAATAAGTCTCTAAAGTTCTCTAGCCCAAGCTGACAGTTCTCTAGCACAAGCTGATACTATGTTGACATTTAATTTTTTTGTCTTTGATGTACATGGTTGTATTAAATAATTACATATTTATGGTTAACTCAAAAAGTAAAAACTAATTACTATTAATTTGACATTAAATAATTTGATTAACGTTTTCAACAGACTATTTTTTTTAAAAATTGGGAGGTACGACCATTTCCGAGTTCAATATTCTGTAACAATATGTAGTAGAACATAACTTCAAATGATTTCCTATAGAATTTATGTAGAATTATATAATACTAGCAAGATGCCCATTCTTCGGACTACAATGTTTGTTTCTTTTCCTAAATCTTAAATGAATTCTGGAGTCTCCCCCCCCCCCCCCACCGTTCACCCAATACGCTAAACTAACAAAGGCTGCAAAACAATATTGTAGGTAAAAAGAAAACAATATTCTTCCGAAATAAGTTCTCCTTAACTCTTTTATTCTTCACATACCCCCTGGAAATGTGTATATAATTGTCCTTACCCTTGTATAGATTGATAAAAATACAGTTTTAGTATAACAATAAGGTAAAATAAAAAAATGTATCTACTTATTAAATGTTGTAGTCATAAATTATAGCAGCGTTTCCACCACTTGGGGATGGAATTTCAGAAATTCTCCTATTTTATTCTAAGCGATATTGAGAAACTCGTGAAAACACAGTTTACCCCTTTTCACCCCTCACGAGTAAAATTTCTAAAATTTCGCTCAGCCCGTCTTATCCTGAAATGAACCCAGAGGGAAAAAAGTAATAATTTTAGCCCCCACCCCTTTTCAGTTTTCCTTTTTTACCTCTTTAGGGGTAAAATTAAAAAAAACTCTAAAACCCATTTATAAAGATTTCAAAAACGCATCTATATGCCAAAAAATGCTCCAACTCAAAAAACATAGGCGATACAAGAGGTTCCATAATTTACCCCGAATAGGGATTCGCACTTTTAAGGGTTGATTAGGGCAAAATCCTGAAATGTATTTTTAGAAATTTGCCTTGGATACCTATGCAAGCAAACACCAAGTCGAGATCTTATTGGGTCTAAGAGCTATTGAGGAATTCGTGAAAACACAGTATACCTCTTTTCACCCCCTTAGGAGTAAATTTTTTAAAATCCCTTAAACCCCTTTTTAAATATTTTAAAAATACATCTACATGAAAAAAAAATGTTTTAACTCAATAAACATAGAAGATATGATGGGTTCTTTAATTCACCCCGAATCCATTTTTGCACCTTTAAGGGTTGATTAGGGCAAAATCCTGAAATACATTTCTAGGAATTTGTATTGAAAATCTTTGCAAATACACACCAACTCGATATCTCATCGGATGTGCATGATATTAAGGAATTTGTGAAAACACATTTTATCCCTGTTCAACCCTTACGGGTCGAATTTCAAGAAATCCCTTTTTGACACTACCTTACGTAACAAATTGAACCTTCCACCCAAAATTTAAGCTTCTAGTACCAATGGTTACGGCTCTACGCTGATTAGTCAGGGTTTTGACTGTCCTTTATATATATATATATAGATAGATTATTGATTTTCTTACGTAAGGAAATTTTTTTATAGTTAGATTTAATAAAAAAGAATTTTTTTCTGATTTTATCCGTGTTACCTATGTCATATGAAGGACATTTTTTTTACAATTCATACAAACGGTTCTTGCTTACCTTTTCTTTAAATCTCAAAAATTATTAGAAAAACTCGGCAAGAAAAAACTGTATAGTTTATGAATATTCCATATTTTTTATACATATTTTTCAATAAAAAATTGTTTTTTACAGCTGATGTATATTAAATATTAAATTAATTTATTATTTTTTTTATATATGGTATACCTACTTATACATAAAATCAGAAAAAAATAATTTTTAGAATATTTAAAACATAGATGACCGAGATCATATTTGCAAACTTTTAAAATTTTTTACAGTTTTTTCAAGTTAGTCGATTTTCTAGCTAGGATTTTGTAATATAAAATGGCTATATCTTCAATTTCCCTAATCGTTCTTTTATCTTTTATACGCAAATAATGTATAATGGTACGCATAATAAGTAGCAGCCCAGAGGCTGAAAATAACACGAAGACACGATAACACTTCATAGTGTGGGTGGATATGTGACATACTTTCATTATAATCACTACCAGCTAGTGTTATCATTTGCACTAATTAAATTGTTTCCCGGAACGATTGCGGCTTCTTCAAAGAGTATTATCATCCTAACTACGTTTATTTCACTCTGCGTATTAACCAGAAAGATCAGTCTATATTATACTTTTCAAATACATTATACACAACTACAATAAGCATTTAAGTCATAAACTTGTAAAAACTTACCCCCCTTTATATGCTGTTTGTTTAACAAATGAGGATGCATAGCCTGAGGATCCATCCACCTGAGTTTTTGTCTTGGTGGAAGATGTTTTTATACCACCACTAAAAACAGAAAAAAGAAACTGTTAGAAGCTATTTAATAACAATGTCACTTATATATGAACATTTACTGTTAAACAAATGTTTAACAGCATTTGTGTGCGGAGCTGAGTAGATGATATTATAGAGACCAGAAAAAATAAAATTATTCAAGAATGAATGCTCCAATATTTTCTACCACAAGCCTCATAAGGTATTATACCTTATACCTGAATTTGGCTGCGTTAAATACTAAAGGTGTTCTATCTAAATTCATTGAACACAAGCACACAATAATAGGTATTAAAATATATAAATTCAAAATAAACAGCTATTTTTGAAACTTACCCTATACCAATACTACCGAAACCAGTCTTAACTCCTGCCCTGAAATTAGGATTGAATTGATGCAAAGTGGATGAACTATTCGTAAGTAGTACTTACCCATACCCCCCCGGGTTAACTTGCAACGAGCCATATTTACTACTGAGATGTTGTGGAACATGGTAGGCCTGCGGTTCACTGTATACAAAATGTATAACAGTGCAGGAATATCGTTAAGGTACTCAACTAATATTTGAAAAATAAAAGTACAAACCACCTACCCCTTCGAGTAATGTGAGCCACAAAAGCTGACCAGAACAGTCACTGCAACTAGTCGCCAATACATTTTCACCACATTAGCATAACTACAGTACAAACTATTTTCACAAACCACTAGAACAAGCACAGGAGCCTAACTGCAGGAGCACAAGTGCAGCTGGTATATTTTATTGTGTGCAATATTCCGATGCACAATTGGTACCCACCGCACAGGAGGGTCCACTTCAAGTAGCTGGGGTCAGGCAGATGCCTCGAAATAACTCGTATAAATGAGGGTACTACACATGGCCATTTTAGTAGGAGTAGAGGAAAAGGAAATGCATATCAAAAATTTGAAATGAGTATAGACATGATAACTGTGTCAAGGCGGTCAGGAATAGGCACAGCCGAATTTTGATAAAATGGTCCACTCTTTCAATGTCAGATAACGAAGGTTAAATAGGACAGTGAATCATATGGCTTCCCAAAGAGGCAAATTCTAGTACACCGGATCGATGTTAACTGCTAAATTTAGCTGTGCTATGAGTGCGCCCGTTTAATAAAACTACAATTTTTGTAAAAAATCATTTAGGTGATACACTTTCCAAAAGACTGAATTTTGTATTTTTGCAAACCATAATTAGTTTTCTTAATATAGTTTTACATTTTTATGTTTTTAAGTGTGTGTACTTGTGTGTTTTTATTTAAAGTTTTTTCCAAAGTATCTTGATAGTACCCATTTGTTTTCAAGGTTTAAAGATAATTACTTAAAGTATTTATTGTTACTTCTTGTACTTATGGTTACCACTATCACTTTAAATACCTTACGACTTCTAGTACCTACTTTACTAGTGTATTAACATTTAATTTAACTTGGTAGTAATTCAAGTATCTACAATTATTTAAAATTCTTTTCTCTTAATTACTGTTTGAAGCACCTTGATATAGTTTCATGTTTGTCATGAATTTTATCTAGTATATATCGTCATGACTTAAAATAAGCATTTGGAAAGATCGCTGTACTGCACTGCCTATGCATTGTGAAGAATATATAACTGTTTGACAGAAACACTTTGGGAAAATAATAATCGAACTTGAAATACTAATTAACATCTCTATAGACATAATTTTGAGTTCTAACAGCACAATAGATAGACCTCAGTTCAGAGGGCACAAACCCAACTATAAACGTATAAAATAATCAAGTACCTACATATCTATTTTATTATTCTTTTTTTAATTATAGAAATACTAAGAATAAGTATGAATAGAGTAACAGGATTAGGTGTGTATCATATGGCTTGTGGTAGGAAGCCTGAATTTTTAGATTGCGGGTGCACCTCTGACGTAACCTGACTGATGTCTTAACGTGCTCTCCGAGGCATGGCTGGCTGCAATTTTACTACCACTATAGGTTTAGCAAGATATGAAAAATTATGCATGTTTGTAATGACAAAAAGGGTGAGACAGAAAAGATAGAATGAAAATTTAAATATATACAAAAAAAGCCTGGAAAAAAAGGGACATGAAGTTCAACGACAAAAAGATGAAGACAATGATTATAAGCAATATGTACAAAAGATATCAAACTAAATTAGAAGAAACAATCTTAGGACATCTTAGTATATCTAAGGACAGTGGTAACAGATGATGGAAGATTAGACGGCGAAATAAAGGCTAGAACAAGAGCTGTGGGAAGACACTTCAATGAGAGTAAAAATACATGTATAGCCAAGAAATAAATGCTGAAAGAAATAAAAGTACAGATTTCAAAACAGTTCAGAAGCATAGCAACCACACAGCTAAAAAAAAATAAGATGCAATGTACCAAAATGAGATTTCTTAAAAAGATAGGAAGAAAATCCAGAATTGATAGAATAAGAAGCAATACTTTCAGAGAAAAGTTAAAGACAAAGCAATACGAGGCAAGAATTAAAAAGAAGAAACAGGGGAAGGCCTAGAAAAGTTAGAAAAGCTGCCGAAAAGAGGAACATCAAATAGAAAAAAATTAAACAAAGAAAACAGAACAGATAGGAGTGGAAAGAAGCATGGAAAAGAAGCCAGTTCAGTGACTTGACTTCTCTCATCTTACCTGTAAGGGTAGAACAGCTTTAGGATTAAGTAAGTACATATACTCTAAGTAATACTCTAGAGTAGTGGCTTTCAGTGAGGGCCATATCCATGGAAGATTTGTGGGGGCCACAGACAAAATTTGAAAAAATGAGAAGCTTTAAGGGAGCCACGGTAAGCTTCAAAATAAAATGAAGAATATGTTGTCTATAAGCACACTACTTTATGAATAGATCCTTCATAGATTCCTTGAATCATGTGAACAGAACTTTTTACATTCGAAATTTTAGTCAGTTCAGGTTAGATACTTGAAAAAATTAGGCTTTTTATATAAACAAAGTGCTCGTGTTTGGAATCGCTGAGAAAAGCAATCCTAAAGATTGAAATTTGCTACTTCAGGAGCGTAGTCTATTCATAGCAATGTGTCTTTCCCTTTACCCTTCTCAGAGCTGTAGCTCCCTTAAGATGCATATTCAGACCTACTATATCACAGAATAAACACCTAACGGACTCAGGTCAGAAACGACACTCGCGGCTTTGGCAGGGATCTAAAAATCAGTGCGCATGCGTAGCGCTAGCGAGTAGATTTGTGACGTCATGGCGTGTGTTTCCATGGATTGGTTTTAACAGATATTGTTGGTGGTGCGCCTATAATTCAACTTTTTAAATTTCCCGCCTTTTCTACTTGCTCATAGTAACCAAAATAAGGCACCTCGAACATCAAAGGCGCCGTTAGGTGTTTATTCTGTGCCTATATGTTTGTAGGAACTTTTTTTATCATTTTATTGAGTACTATAAGCCCCCTATTTTTCGAACATCCTGTATATCTGGTTTCTTAAAATTTTAATGAGATTATAACAGTATTGATGAAATCGTAGTCGCAAGATAACTTACTCATATGCTAAAAAGGAAAAACACAAGTTATCATAACCACTGAGAAAATGTGATGAAATCAAACCTACAAATACTAAAAAAATACTTGTTAGAATTTTTAATTATGTTTCTGTACTTCAGATTGAAAGCGCCTATTGTTAATTCCAGTACTTATATGTAACTTAACTGCAACCCCTTTTAGAGTATATACCTACTTTTGCCAATATTATTTAGGGCACCTTAAGATTAAACATGGTACTTATCTACTCACAAAGATCCTACAAGTGCGCAGTTCATTATAAGTTGTGCTTATCCATTCTGGTCTGTCTTCATAAGTATTGTTTTACATTCTATTTGGCTTACTGTATAGATTTAGAGTACTTTTAAGAAGAGCAGAGAGGAATTGAGAATACTGAAAATGAAAATATTTAAGCTGGCTGAAACTGCCCCCTCTCTGTACCTACTGCCAAAAAAGCAGTACAGACATATAAGATAAGTAAAATCACCACTAATTTTTTTAAACTGCAAAAATACAAATACACAGGATGGATAAAACAGCAGCAATAATATAAAATACTCATAGATGCTGCGTCAGTGTGGTTAGGGCACTTGGCTGTGGTGCAGAAGGTAAGGGGTTCAATCCTCACACCTGGCAATTGGCGGGCTACTCACACAGTTGATTTAAAAAATTGAATATTGAAACCATGTTGTAAAAGTAGGGAAGTAAGGCAGCCGGCAAAGACGTGATGCTAACCACACCACCAAGAATGCCGTTAAAGGTGTGCTAGATGACTGGGTTTTGTAAGAGATAACAGGCAGCTTTGGCCCGCTGAGTCTCAGGCCATACTGCTACATGGAGTGAACAACTTTATAGTTCAATTATTTTTAAATCAAAACTGCCATTAAGTACCTAATAGTATATTATGTATCAAGTTTTATAAACGTCATTTTAGTCACGAGTTTTATTAATCACGAGCGAAGCTCAGCGGAGAGAGTGTTTAATAAATGAGTGACTAATAAGTTTATAAAACGAGTTGCATACTATAATTTTTCTACGACCACAAATTTAGAGAATATAACATCATATTATTTCATTAAAATTTTGACATTTATTATATTAGGTTAAATTATGCTTGACAAACGTCAAAATGACGGTTGAAAACTAACTTGATTTTAGTTTTGGCTGTGGCTAATAGAGCAAATACTATTTAAACCTAACTTCACCCCATGACTAAAACATCGTTGCCAACTTCAGCTCATGACTAAGAGGCTCTTTAGTCATAGGTTATGAAGGCATGATTAAAAGGTCACTTAGCGACGTGTATGTTAATATGTTAAATGGCATTTTAGTTACAGGAGTAGAAAATAGTATATTATGTATCAAGTTTTATAAACGTCATTTTAGTCACGAGTTTTATTAATCACGAGCGAAGCGCAGCAGAGCGAGTATTTAATAAAATGAGTGACTAATAAGTTTATAAAACGAGTTGCATACTATACTTTTTCTGCGACCACAAATTTAGAGAATATAACATCATATTATTTCATTAAAATTTTGACATTTATTATATTAGGTTAAATTTTGCTTGACAAACGTCAAACTGACGGTTGAAAACTAACTTGATCTTAGTTTTGGATGTGGCTAATAAAGCAAATACTGTTTGAACCTAACTTCACCCCATGACTAAAACATCGTTGCCAACTTCAGCTCATGACTAAGAGGCTCTTTAGTCATAGGTTATGAAGGCATGATTAAAAGGTCACTTAGCGACGTGTATGTTAGTATGTTAAATGGCATTTTAGTTACAGGAGTAGTAAAAATTATTTTTATTACATGTCAGTACTACTTCAAGTAGGTACATTTCAATTTGACTGATATTTGAAATTGGATATATTTTTCTTAAAATACTTGTACTTAAAGTAGCTACTTAAAGTACATACAGTTAACTTCAAATACTTTGTTACTATTTTAAGTACCTACAATAGAGTCCGGATTATTTGACATAAACATAACTGAATTGTTTATTGTTTATTATTAATACATTATTAGTGTTATTAAACATAAAAAATTATACATGAATATTATGGCCACATAAGCAAAGCTTGCTCGTGGCCGTTAATAAAAAAAACTAGGTAACTATATTACTGTAATGATAACAACCAAAAACTTTAACAAATTAAACAAAATATATATGTTCATACCTCAAACTGTCAAATCAATTTACCAAATTTATGGTGAGACCATTCACAGTTGGGCACCAAATTAATTGTGCTCTACTCAGAACCACAAATCTAAGAGATAGAATAAGAAGGTCAACATAACACACATACACCTCATACAAAGGTTGCTGTGCAAGCACCAAAGGCGCGCTCCAACTTTGTATCCCGAATCCGGAGCAAGTTGAGCATTGTACCGCCAGATGCAAGCACATAAAGCACCAGCCTCTACACCGCAAAATAAAATGAGGTTATCGATTATACATACATACATCCGATGGGAATAGTAATCCAATCCCACTTCTTTTATCCATTTTTTAATTTTATTTTTAAAAGAGTTTAATGAGTAAGAAGATTTAATCTCAACCGGAACCAGGTTAAACAATTTAACACAAAGGTAATATGCATGTTTTTGAGATTGTGCTGTACTTGTTTTAGGAATTAATAGATTACATTTCTTCTTATCTCGTGTATCGTGCTCATGAGACAAGACGCTAAAGTGCTGTTTATTTTTATAGATAAGTATAGCAATTGATTGTAAAAACATGTACCCCTCATCCTTACTTACCTTTGAAGGCTTACACTTCACCGACTAGCTCAAGATACGGTTTCTTATCAGGGTTTAACAATTGTGGGATTTTTAGTTCGTTTCACTTTCATATAAAGGTAAAAGTTCATTAATCAGAAGAAATGGGCGCCATAACTTTATTTAAAAAGTTTTAAATTCAATAAGTTTACAAAGGTTACGTATTCTTTCTAACAGTCCACAAATCAATTGTTATGCATTAGAGGCTTATACCTTTCTAATTTTAATACACATTATGTAATTATTTAGCAAGTTTTATTCTTCTCTGACAAGTTAGAATTTGTTCTAATAAAACGTTAGGATTAATGAATCTATCAGTATCTAGGAGATTTCTTATACCTATTTAATTAATAACCTCCGGTTCGTAAGATGAAAATATAAAGAGCTCTCTATACCCTCGTATTTCTCTTTCCTAGGTCTTAATTACGATTAATGATCGGTATTTAGTTTAATTGGTATCATTCCATGTAGTATAAGAAAGGTCCTTTATGAAAAAAAAACTTATTATTTGACAAGTGACCCAAAAACCAACTTGACAGTCACAGAACGATTTAATCTCACTTCAGGCCACATCACCTGGTAAGTAACTATTGTTTTTACTTGAAACTAATCTGTTATTGAATATTCTTAAGGCTTACGCCCTAATTTAATTATATTTAAGCTATGACGCGGTTTAAGTCTAACTAACGATATTAAACCCTTTCAGGACTAACATACGGTTAATGCAGAGAACCCTTGAACCTGGACCTCTCCATCTGCCAACATTAACTATGAAGAACTCCTCATCGAACCAAAGAAGTTGCCCTTGACTGGTGAGTGATCTCCTAACTGGTTATAGATTTCTAATTGCGTCCTCTCTTTTCCTTATCGCTTGTAACTTATCGACACACTTCTCCATGGCGAATATACAACTGACCAGAACTGGCGTCAAATGAAAAAGACCGACGAGCTGGTAGTCAAAGAGGAAGCCCTAAGAGCTGGTGGTCAAAGAGGTGACACTAAGAGCTGAATTAAGGAAAACCCTCTATTACGATTTGTATGTATTAGTTTGCCGTCTACCTACCAGTTATATAATAACTGCCCTTTTCAGAAAGAAAATGTTTGTGGAATTTATCCTATCTGCCTGAAAAATTATTATGTTTTAATACTATGCTGTATGAGTTAAATAAAGGCTTACTATTGTCTGCTTGTATCCTTTCTAAGCTAGGATTTTCAATTTGCTTTGCTTCTGCATAGAGAAGCGCCCTTTTGCTTTCTTAATTAAACAGGAAGTAATAATTTTTGTTATTTATTGTTCTTTTATTAACATAACCATGGGCCTTCTAAATTAAATTTCAAAAAGGGTAGGCAACCCCTCCTACGGGTCTTGCGCTTAAAGTTGCCTATCTATTAGGAATAATTAATATTGAACGATATTCCTGTAGAAGCTACTATATGTACTGCTACACTATCTCCCTTCTAGAATTAATAAGAAAATTGAAATCCTCCCCTTTAGACAGTTGGCTAAAGTTATTATAACACCCTTTTTAATATTTGCTAATACATTAACTTTAAACAATCTTTCTTAATAACATTGATTATTCATTATCTATGTACACTAATACCCTATCTTTTAAACTAAGTTATTACAATCTATGAACTCTAACTATTACCACTGAAGTTACTTCAAGTTACTTTTCTAATCTTAATTGTCCATAACGAAATCCAATGTATCTAGAATTCCATCATTTATTTCCTTTCCAGATATGAAACATTTCTGTAAATTCTTTTTAAGAAAAGGAATTAGCTTTGGAGGCATAGTCCATTCTATAAAGCTACTTTTTATTTTGTCTGTTTTTCTGCAGAAGTAATTGTTAACCTCTTGCATTTAACAGCTAATTATTAACTTTACACTTTGAGTAAAGTAATTTAATAGATAACTAAGGACAGCACCTCATAGGACACTACCTAAAATTCAAGATCTTCAGTCATGCGAGACTGGAGTCTTTAAAATAATAAACCGCACCTCATAGGACACAGTTTCGCTGAGGAGTGCTATGCCACAACTCAATGACATCAAGTTAGAAAAGTCGTTCGGTTATACAACCTAATCCTTTTGAAATAATATCTTTGGCAATTAATAAACTACTTAATTATACCTATTTATTTACAAGCTTAAACGAAACTTCATAATTCTTCCTCTATCAAATCTGGTTGACTACTGGTTCCAGGTTTGATATCTTTTACATGCCAGATTCCTAAATTCCTACCGTCCAAATCTGCTAACTTGTACGTTACAGAACCTGTGACTTCGGCTACCTTCGCTTTTATAAATTTCGGAGCTAATTTCTTTGCAAAACCTTCTTTCGCATTTGAAAGTACCATGTTACGTTTCCAGACTATGTCACCCTTCTTGAAATGTAATGACCGTTTTCTCAGATTATAATAATGCTTATTCCTTTCATAGGCTTGATTAAGACATTGTATTACCTCACTATAAATAGGAGATAGTTGATTGACATCTTTAACTAACTGTTCGCGTGTTTCTAATGATATGTCCTCCTTTGTTAAATTTTCTAACCGACCATAATAATCACCGTGAGCAGGAACAGTTCGGCCAAAATTTAAAAAGGATGGAGTATAGCCCGTAACTTCACTAACAGCGTTTCTTATGGCATGTGCTATCTTATAAATTTGAGCATCCCATATTCTATGATTTTTTTTTATATAAGAGCGTAATGCAGTAGTAATGATTCTATTCGTACGTTCGACCGGATTTACTTGCGGATGATAAGAAGCGTTATACCAAACCTTTTGTACTTTATACTTTTCTACTAACTTCTGAAAAAGTCCACCTATGAACTGAGGTCCATTATCACACATAATGATTTGAGGAACTCCAAACATTAAAAAGACATCATTTTCTAGAAACTTAACGATAGAAGAGGCGGTTGCTTTTCTAAGTGGTTGTACTTGCACAAACTTAGTAAACCAATCAGTTACTACTAGAATAGAAGTGTAACCTTTCGTTGATCTTGGTAAAGGACCAATTAAATCTATTGAAATCAGCTGGAATGGATATTTAATTTTCTTTTGATTTCCCATTAACCCGGGACGAAGTTGAGAAGACGACTTACTGGCTTGACATATATCACATTTTCTGACATACTTGCGATATCTGCTTTCATCTTAGGCCAATAATATATTTCAGCTATTTTTCTAAAGGTCTTAAAAGATCCTAGGTGACTTGAGGTAGGTTCGTCATTAAATTGTTGTAATATATCTAACCTTTTAGCTTTAGGAACAACTATCTTCCATTCTATTAAATTAGACAAGATATCATGTTTATTGCTAATGTACTTATATAAAATGTTATCTTCTACTCTCCACAAGGGATAATTCTCTGGATGATCTTTTATTCTACCAATCATACTTTTATACCACGGACATAAATCTGTTTCCTCTAACGTCATCATGCTAATATTAACAACAGGAATAGGATTTCGGGATAAAGCATCTGGAACAACATTGAATTTTCCTTTACGATGTTCTATTTCAAAACTATATTGTGACATCCTAGCAGTCCAACGAGCTAATCTACCTGTAGGTGATTGTAATTTATGTAGCCATAAAAGAGCATGGTGATCAGTAACAATTTTGAAATGAGTAAGTTCAATATAAGGACGGTATTTTTCTATACCAAATAAACATGCTAAACACTCTTTTTCAGTTACCGAATAATTACGTTCTGCACTAGTCAAAGACCGACTGGCATAGGCAATAACTCTTTCTTCTGACCCTTCACCTTGTAGTAAAACCGCGCCTACACCTACGTCACTGGCATCACATTGTATAATAAACATTTTATTGAAATCTGGACTACTCAATATGGGAGAAGAAGTTAATAATTTCTTAAGTTCTTGAAAAGAAGACTCGGCTCGCTCATTCCATCTAATAGATTTCTTTTTCTGATGGCCTTTAATTAAATCTAACATAGGAGAAGCTAATGTTGAAAAATTTGGAACAAATCTCCTATACCAGCTAGCCATTCCCAAAAATCTTTTTACTTCTGTGGAATTCTTTGGAGTAGGAAAAGAAACTATTGCTTCCACTTTGGACGGATCTGTTCGCAAACCATCTCCATCAATTAGGAAACCTAGATATGTCAATGAAGGTCTACAAAATTCACATTTTTCAATATTGATAGTAAGTCCCGCATTCTTTAATCGATTGAAAACCTGTTCTAACGTGTTTAAATGTTCTGAAAATGTCTTAGAAATAATTATGACGTCGTCCATATAAACAAATACATTATTCAATTCTGGACCAAAAATATTATCCATTAGTCTCTGTAAAGTTTGAGCGCTGTTATTAAGACCGAAAGGGAGAACTTTAAATTCAAATAATCCTCTACCAGGAACCGTAAAAGCAGTTTTTTCACAACTATCTGGGGAAAGTGGTACTTGCCAAAATGCTTTCTGAAGATCAATTGAACTTAAAAACCTAGCATCTTGTAATCTATCGAGAATACCATTAACATAAGGTAAAGGGTATGCATCTCTCTTAGTAACCTTATTCAATTGACGACCATCAAAACAAAATCTTAATGAACCATCTTTTTTTTTAACAATGACAATAGGAGAATTCCATGGCAAAAAAGATTTTTGAATTACCTCTAACTTTAACATTTCATCAATTTCTTTATTTACTGCTTCTAGCATAAGAGGTGACATTGGATAATATCTTTGTTTAATGGGTTTAGCATCACCGGTATCAATGCGATGAACTACCATATTTGTACTACCAAGCTTAGGACCACTAATTTCTTGAAATTTATCTATAACTACTTCCAAACCACGGATCTGTTCTGGAGATAGATCTTCCCTTGCTAAAATGACTTTATTTAAACTATTCATGCCCGAAACTTGAAATTGACCTGACCGAAAATCTGTAATATTCAAATTAAACACATAGCAACTATCAACTCCAAGAGTAAGAGAAGCCGAAATAGTATTGGAAACTAAACAACTAACAATTCTAGTTATTCCTTCTATAGTTATCGGTAATTCTACTATTCCCATAATAGATTGGTAATTTCCATCAGCTGTTTGCAAGTTCATCTGTATTCCAGGCTTGGTTAAAGGTAATTTAAGCTGATTAATCAAAAATAAACCCTGCCTGCCTATTATAGTTTGATTAGCACCAGTATCTAAAAGAGCTAACAATGACATGTTTTTAATTTTAACCTTAATAAAAGGACGATTATCTTTATGATTATGTGAAAACGTATAATTAGCTTGAGAACTTTTACAAAATTGTGAGACTTTTTTTAACCATTCATTCCATTTCAATTTTTCAGCCCTTAGAATTGTTGGACTTAAGCTTCGCGGACTGCGGACGATGCTTGTCTCTGTTCGTTTTTTCGAAATTGACCTTTACATTTATCGCAATTATTAGAATTAACATTGGGATTCCCACAAATGTAGCAGAAGAAGGTACGTTCTTTATTGCATTTATGATAGGTGTGACCTTTTTCATTACAATTCCAACAAGTTACATTCGTAAAATTTCTTATAAACTTTCTAGATGATACTTCTCTCTTATCAGCATTGGTTAACTTATTTGACAACTTGTTACCAATAGTAGAGGAATGAATTTGACGTTTTACTTGAGCTTGTACTTTATATGCTAAGTCACCTGACTTAGGTGTTTTAACTAAGGAAAAATTTGGTCTAAATTTTTTATTTCTTTCTTTCGTCTCTTCTAAATCTCGACAGTAATCAATAAGTGAATTTATGCTAATGACTTGGGTTAACGTAAGGTGACTACTATAATAAGGTTGCAAGTTTTTCCTAATATATTTTAACTGAATATCTTCACTGGGAACTGAGTTTAATCTATTGAACAAATTTATCATAACCGCTATGAAGATGTGAGGACGTTCATCTACACCTTGTACTCGAGATCGAATTTCATCCCATAATGCTTCATCGTAATCACTAGGTAAATAATGTCTTTTTAGTAATTCTACTATTTCTTTCCAACTCCCTATCTTACTTCTAATTGACCTGAACCAAATTAGTGCTTGATCCTCAAACAAATCTATTGCTTCTAAGAATAACTGTTCATATGACAAATTTCTGGCCACTCTTAGTTCTTCTACTCGTTCTAAGAATGAGTTAACACCTTGACTAGCTGTATTACCTGAGAACTTAATATTCCACTTGGATACACTAACTGAATTCATTACAAAACCTGTTTGATAATTGTATGACGGAGCTTGTGATATATTTAAATTTTTCATTCTCTCTGTGTATTGATTCATTGGTTCCGAGATATCAAATTCTACCTTTCGACTATTAATGTTAGGTGAACTATGAGATGGTTGATTAATTGTTTCTGTTGGTAACTCATAATTAATGTTAGGTAACGGATCTGTACTTCCTACTGGCAGTTCTATTTTAACATCACTTTGATTAGGTTGTCCTGAATGATCCAACACTGCTACCAAATCATTGAATCGCATAGCATCATCCTCAGCTACTTCTGAAATTGTTACTGATAATTCTAACCATTGATCTTTGAGGTGAGTCCATTTAGTTTTAACTTGATCATCTACTGAAGTCGCGATATATTCTAACCTACGATATAAATGTTGTAGTTTGGTAGTTAATCTATCATAAGTAGCTGATAACGGTTTATCTTCAAAGTTCTGCGCTAATGTTCTAAGATATTTTATTCTGTTACTGCAAAAATCTATTTCTTGAGAAACCTCCAAAGCAACTGGTAAATATGTGGAACTTTTAGATACATCACACTTCTCTATATTCAATTGTGTTCTTAATAATTTCCTTTTTTCCTCCACATTCCTATTTTCAGTATTGATATTTCTAGTAACCAACTCCCAATCTAATTCATCTGAGGCTAAATAATTTACTTTTATCATATTGATTTAATTACTATGCAATTAATGAACTGTATGATCGAATACAATGCAACCTATTAGTAATTGTTAAATTCCGGAACTATACCTTTTATGATAGTGAAGCGTTAAATTTTCTTTTAATTGAAATGGTCCCTTTTACTCGAGCCTCCACGTTGCGTCGTCACTTCGTGTACCCCTCATCCTTACTTACCTTTGAAGGCTTACACTTCACCGACTAGCTCAAGATACGGTTTCTTATCAGGGTTTAACAATTGTGGGATTTTTAGTTCGTTTCACTTTCATATAAAGGTAAAAGTTCATTAATCAGAAGAAATGGGCGCCATAACTTTATTTAAAAAGTTTTAAATTCAATAAGTTTACAAAGGTTACGTATTCTTTCTAACAGTCCACAAATCAATTGTTATGCATTAGAGGCTTATACCTTTCTAATTTTAATACACATTATGTAATTATTTAGCAAGTTTTATTCTTCTCTGACAAGTTAGAATTTGTTCTAATAAAACGTTAGGATTAATGAATCTATCAGTATCTAGGAGATTTCTTATACCTATTTAATTAATAACCTCCGGTTCGTAAGATGAAAATATAAAGAGCTCTCTATACCCTCGTATTTCTCTTTCCTAGGTCTTAATTACGATTAATGATCGGTATTTAGTTTAATTGGTATCATTCCATGTAGTATAAGAAAGGTCCTTTATGAAAAAAAAACTTATTATTTGACAAGTGACCCAAAAACCAACTTGACAGTCACAGAACGATTTAATCTCACTTCAGGCCACATCACCTGGTAAGTAACTATTGTTTTTACTTGAAACTAATCTGTTATTGAATATTCTTAAGGCTTACGCCCTAATTTAATTATATTTAAGCTATGACGCGGGTTTAAGTCTAACTAACGATATTAAACCCTTTCAGGACTAACATACGGTTAATGCAGAGAACCCTTGAACCTGGACCTCTCCATCTGCCAACATTAACTATGAAGAACTCCTCATCGAACCAAAGAAGTTGCCCTTGACTGGTGAGTGATCTCCTAACTGGTTATAGATTTCTAATTGCGTCCTCTCTTTTCCTTATCGCTCGTAACTTATCGACACACTTCTCCATGGCGAATATACAACTGACCAGAACTGGCGTCAAATGAAAAAGACCGACGAGCTGGTAGTCAAAGAGGAAGCCCTAAGAGCTGGTGGTCAAAGAGGTGACACTAAGAGCTGAATCAAGGAAAACCCTCTATTACGATTTGTATGTATTAGTTTGCCGTCTACCTACCAGTTATATAATAACTGCCCTTTTCAGAAAGAAAATGTTTGTGGAATTTATCCTATCTGCCTGAAAAATTATTATGTTTTAATACTATGCTGTATGAGTTAAATAAAGGCTTACTATTGTCTGCTTGTATCCTTTCTAAGCTAGGATTTTCAATTTGCTTCGCTTCTGCATAGAGAAGCGCCCTTTTGCTTTCTCAATTAAACAGGAAGTAATAATTTTTGTTATTTATTGTTCTTTTATTAACATAACCATGGGCCTTCTAAATTAAATTTCAAAAAGGGTAGGCAACCCCTCCTACGGGTCTTGCGCTTAAAGTTGCCTATCTATTAGGATTAATTAATATTGAACGATATTCCTGTAGAAGCTACTATATGTACTGCTACAAACAATTGACTAACAGAAAAAATGTTTGCTTCGGAATAAAGAATATCAGTTGGATAACTAAAGTCTTTATTAAATATGACTCTTATAATACGCTTTTGTAAAATTTTTTAGTGGGTATAAGTATAAATAACAGTTTGCAATTCCACCCCAGCCAATAATTCCATATTGAACTACAGACTGAACTAGAGCGAAATAAACTCTTTTAATAGTGTTAAGTTGTAAAATATTTTTGAGCAATTTAAATTTGTATGTTATCTTTCTATTTTTTTTGACTAATTCTTCTACATGCGCTTTCCATTTAAGTATCGAATCAATAATTATACCTAAATATTTCACCTGAAGAACTGCTTTTATAGTTTGTGTACATTTGCAATTGGGTTTGTTGGTCTTTAAACAGTTTAGATAAAAGGAAGAACTATTTCTGTAATTGGCTTGTTTGCGAATTTGTTAAGGGAAAGTTAATAAAATGAGTTTTTGATAAATTTAATGATAGTAAATGGCAATCCAGTTGACTTTTTATTAAAGCCATGCCGCATTCAACCTTCTGCACTAGCTCATCGCAGTTCTCCGATGCAAAAACAACACAGTATCATCAGCAAATGAAATAATTTTAAAATTTACATCAAGCTTAGTTAAATCATTGATATATATATATATATCAGAAAAAGAATGGGTCCTAATACAGATCCCTGCGGTACACCCATCTCAATTTGTAATTCATTGCTTATGACACCATTGACTTTAACAATCTGCTTTCTGTTTGCCAAATATGACATTATAAAACCATTAGCAGGACCTCTAATTCCGATATTTTCCAATTTCCATAAGAGAACCCGAGACACAGTATCAAATAATATACTAAATTTCTCCAAAAAGGTTACTACTTTGTTTTTGTAACATTTTTCTATGATTACACCGATACTATTCGTGAGTGATATAGGTCGGTATTTATTTACATTATCTTTCTCTTTAGATTTATATAAGGGGATTATTAAAGCCGTTTTAAATATTTCAAGAAATTTACCCAATCTAAAACATAGATTAATAATGTGAACTAACGGTTTTATTATAAAAAGAAATATATTTTTTATTAAATAGTTTGATAAACCGTCAATTCCAGAAGAATGTGAGTTTTTTAAAGTTTTTGTCTGTCTTTCTACTTCACAATCAGTAAAAGGTAATAAAAATATTGAGTTAAGGATATACGTATCGGAAAAAATGTGTTTATTGTTAGTGTTATCTATCGCCTCCGCCATATTAATGGCAATATTCTGGAAGTATTTGTTAAAACAATTAGCCTTATCTACATCATCGCTTAACAAATTTTCTGTATTGTCTAGTACAGAATCAATATGTTCACTCTTGGTGAATTAGTAACTTCATTGATCACCTGCCATGTTTTTCTCAAATTTCCATTAACGAAGGTTAATTTATTTTTGTAATAATTGTCCTTGCTAATTCTAATTAATCTAGTTAAATAATTTCTATACATTTTGTAATGTTGAAAAAGCTCATTATCATTAGGGTTACGCAATACTCGTTTACTTAATTTATCCCTCACTCTGAGGGCGTTTAACACTCCATTTGTCATCCAGGGCTTTAATTTTTTGAATTTAGATTTAATTTTTACGCTAGTTTCAGAATTAGAAATAAAAGTTTTTAATTTATCAACAAAGAGTTGAGATGCATTATCTGCATCCTGCGTGTCAAGTACATCAATCTAGTTTTTTTTTGAAATTATATTCGGTAACTTTTCAAAATCAGTTTTTGTTTTTGCAGGCACTGACACATTGTTTGTTATATCAACATTTTAAATTATTAATAGAGTAGAATAATGGTCAGTAACTTGAAACTCGACTACCACAGGATACAGATAACTCAACAACTGATCCTGACAGCGAATAAAAATGTGATCAATACAGGATGTAGTAGTAGTTGTTACTCTAGTTGGTTTTTGCAGATAAGTTAGATAGCGGAATTAATGAAGTAAATTTAAATAATTCCCTGTTGATATACTATTATCATTGTACAGGATATCGATATTAATATCACCAACAAAAATTTCAATATTTTGATTAAATCCCGGAAAAATATTTTCAAGATCTCGCAAAAACTCATTTTCAATGCTAGAAGGTGGTCGATAAGCAGCAGTAGCACCAAATGATAAATGATCTTCATCACCATATATACGAATAAAATTGGAACCAAAATTACCCTCAATTATTTCAACTTTATAATAGATAATACAATCCCTAACATAAATTACAACTCCATCGTTTTGATTGAAATCTCCGTTATTATAATGCAATTTGCAATAGTAGTAAAAACTCATCAAAATTTTTATTTATACTCCTTATATTTAAATGAAAAACTGAGACTGGATTAACACACAAGGTCCCGGGTGTTGCAGCTTGAGCAAGCGTCCACGTTCGATCAGCAGAGTTAAGCAACGCTCTCTCTGGTCAGAACTTGGATGGGAGTTCCACGGCTGCTTTTCCCGGCACCTCGTGGTACGGCTACCACGGAAAAAAGTTGGTCCCGGATATCATAATAACATCATGATAGTCGTCCCCATAAAATGTACAGTGACGCCTATAATTGGCATAACGGCTGTTGGCGGAGTACGGAATAAAATAAAAAAAAATAAAAACACTGCTAATCATGTAGGTAACCAATAATGTCGTATAACACGGAACTACCAAAGAGCAATTCTTAAAATAATACCTGCCGAACAAAAATACGTTTTTTATTATACCTGCATCAGAATCGCCGTTTAAAGCACGCCTGAGCGTGCGAAAGCAGGCGATTAAAGCTCGCCGAGCTTTAAAGGTTGTCAAGGAAACGACTGAATGCAACAACGGACATGGACGCGACAAAAACGTAAATAATTCTCGTAACTATAGTAGCAATATTATTATGCCCTCTCGATTTACCACGACAAAAATTATTTCTAAGTTTTTAGTGCGTAATTTATTTCTAGTATTGGAGGTATAATAAAAAATAGCGTAAAGTATTCGTGGATAACTGGTCTCTAAAACACTTGCTCTATTTCGAGCACTCCGGCTACGCCGTCGCGCTCGAAAACTCGCGCGTGTTTTAAAGACCTTGTTATCCACTCATACTTTAATATACTATTTTATTATACCTACATCAAAATCGCCGTTTAAAGCACGCCTAAGCGTGCGAAACCGGGCGATTAAAGCACGCTGAGCTTTAAAGGTTGTCAAGGAAACAAGGTATATAGGTAACATTATAACTTCATCGCTATCTTTATTTTGCTGACACGACTGAATGCAACAACGGACGTGGACGCGACAAAAACGTAAACAATTCTCGTAACTATAGTAGCAATATTATTATGCCCTCACGATTTATCAGGATAATTGAATTCATATATAAAAATTCCATAAGCCCCGATGTATTTGTCACTTTGACATCGGATAAAGTTAGCCCTAACTTTGCTACTGAATAAAATGTGTGCAAACTTCCATGGAAGGCTTTCTCGAACCTGATTATTGTTTATTGCTATGATAACGAATAAACAATTTTACAAATTGACAAACAACTTGTAATTAAATTGCAAAATGGCAAATTCCATGCGTGTTGTCACGTCGAATCAAGAAAAAATCGAAGCCAACGTAGAACAAACGACTCCGAAAAACACGGTGAATACAAAAACGTCAATTTGGCAACAGTTTACCTTGTTTTGCAATGAACGAAATTACAATTTCGAAAGCACACCTATTGAAAAACTTGCGGAAATATTACCCGACTGAGCGTTCAACATGAAAAAAAAACAGACGGAAGTGAACATAAAGAATATGTCGTTAAAACCATGTGGAATTGCACTGCAAAAATGGTGCAAGAAAAGTACTTTTACGACTTTAAAGTTGTATTTGACCCATTCACTGACATGCGATTCAAAAAAGCCAGGGACGCAAGAAATGTCAAACGAAGAATGCTGCAAGCTCAACCAGAAAAGAGAAAGTCAAGTTCAGCGGCGCTCAAAAATCTGAAATTTTTGCAATGTCTAAGCTGTAGAACGAAAATGAACCAACAGGTTTGCAACTAAAATTTTTTCACATTGCAGTTTTCGAGTTAGCCTGGAGAGGAGGAAAAGCAGTAAGTTGCAGAACATTTCATTTTTCAGAGGAGAAGGAAAACCACGGAACACCGACGGGGCGGTTTGAGTACAACCCGATTTTTACCAATACAACGCAAGGGGGCGGGAAAAAACTATGTGACAGCAAATGGCTGACTAAAAATGTCGAAGACCTAAATGTCTGTCCAGTGAGACTCTCGGCTAAAGTGCTCGAAAAGAGATTAGACCACATAACATGCGACAGGTTATTTCTCACACCCAACCCGTTTTGGAAGAAAATTGGTTCCAAGGGTTGGTACAAAAATATCCCAATTGGTCAAAATGAAATCTTCAAGTGGACGAAAGATTCAGCTTCAAAAATTGGCCTTAACATCAAGAAAATTAAGATAACAAATCATTCACACAGAGCTGCTGCCGTGACAGAATTATCCAAAAGTGGAGTCAGTGAAAATCAACTTATTAAAGTGACTGGCCATTCAAATTTAGGGTCAATTAAACCTTATTTGCAGCTCAATAATGAGTATCATGCCACAATAATCAATTCGATGAGAGTAAATCAGCAAACATCGTCTTCATCTGTGCTGAATGTATTGAAAACTTCAAATAGTTGTGATTTAGAAGAAGACAACAAAACAATTTTTAATCATTGTGTTTTTAACAATTGTAATTTTTAAATAAATAAATGTATTCTTGAATTTTTCATAATTACCTAGCTATTATTTTTTATTATTCATTAAATTATCTCATCGAATTACTCTCGAGGTTTTTTTTCTCCAGGATAAAATTTCATTTTTTAAACTCTAATTTGGTTTATTTTTGGTAAATTGACTCCACAAACCGCCAGATAAAAAAGCTCGTCCTTCGGACTCGCTTTTTTTATCATAGGCGGTTTGTGTCGTCAATTTACCAAGCAACCAAATTCTTGTAAAAAAATTCAATTTTATCCGGATAAAAAAGACCTCTCGTGCATTTACAGTCGACAATTTAATGCATACACTAAAAATCCCATAAGCCGCGGATTTTTTGTCACTATGACAGCGGCAAAAGTTAGCCCTAACTTTTCCAGCGACAAAACGTAACCTAACTTTTAAAACGGTTTAATTCTAAAATAATTTTTGCCTTGTTTGTTAATTTAGAGACTTCTAAATTACCTAATATATAAATTAAATATATATTCATTAAATTGTCGTACCGAATTACACTCAAGCTTTTTTTTATCGAAGTAAACTTAACATTTATAATTCGAGCTTCCTTGCTTTTAGGCAATTCAACTCAAAAAACTGCCAGAAAAAATTACTCGTCCTTCGGACTCGTAATTTTTTCAGAGGCAGTTGTTTTCATTGAATTGCCAAGCAAGAAATTCTCATTTAAATGTCAAGTTTACTTCGACAAAAAAAAGCTCTCGTGTAATTATAAGTGACAAAAATTATTTCTAAGTTTTTAGTGCGCAATTTATTTCCAGTATTGCAGGTATAATAAAAAATACCGTAAACTATTCGTGGATAACTGGTCTTTAAAACACTTGCTCTATTTCGAGCACGACGGCGTGTTTTAAAGACCTTGTTATCCACTCATACTTTAATATACTATTTTTTTCCGATCGTGTCAAAATGACAACTTTTTGCACAATTTCTAGTGTCAAAAGTGATGTTTGTAGCAGTCTTAATATTAGCGCCCAAAATACGTCTTATTCGCACGTTGCCATTGGTGGCGTGTTTTAAGACTAAAATAAAACACGCTTTGCCGTAAAACTGAATGTCAACATAACCTAGAATATCTAACACAATGTGACGAAAAAAGTGTCACCGAACTAAGTTTTTATATTTCTGTTATGATCGTAGAAAAAATAGCGTATGATACACGTGTGTAAGAGCCATTAAAGCACTAGCGACGTTAAAAGCACTCCGTTAGCGCGTCGTGCTCTTAAACTCGTCGCACGTGCTTTAAACGCGTACCTACTTATACACTTGTATCATAATATACTATTATTATAAATTTTGGGCAATACCAGACAGACACAATTACTGCACATTTAAATATGAAAGTAATTTTATCTTTATATGCCTGCAGTACCTAGTAAAATTATTCCCTTGCAAAATAAAACTTGGGCGATTATATAATAATAATGATAATTTCTAGTATGAATTAGGTTTTCATGGTATATCGAGGTCGGGTAATTGTAGGTGAGTTTAGCGAGAAAGCAATTATCAGAAATGGTAGAAAATTGATAACATTTTGTATGACAAAGAAATTGGTAATCGTAAATACAAAGTTTAAACATAGGAATATCCATAAATTTAAGAGAGTACTGAAAAGTAGAGACAAAAAATGTATAATAGATTATGTAAGTATTAGTTTCAAAAGCAGTAATTGAAAGAATAAGATGTGGAAAAGTAAAACATGGTTCTGAAATAGGCAATGACCACTATCTGGTAGAGATGACAATAGTAGAAGCACCATACTAACTACGAGAGAAAGCTGCAAGAAAAATATAAAGATTACTTGGAAGAAAGACTAAAAGTATACGTACATTAAAAAAACGAAGAGAGGAAAGGGCAGATTGAGAAGAAAATGGGATGATGAAATAGGAAGACCTGAAGCAGATCGGATTAGACTGAAATACTGCAGAAGAAATTGAAAGAGACAAAAATTATAGAAAAATAGAGTGGAGGAAATGTAGCAAGAATTCCAAACTTCAACAATGGCAATAGTCGGTACAAGAGGAAACCGCTTACGTATGTATAATCGTGACTATTGTATGTAATGACTACTTGAAGTACATATTTATTTTTTCTCCAGCTCATCTTTTTTCTTCAACAAAGTGTTTGTAAATTTTTTGTTCTGCATATAAATTAGTTGAATCGTTTAGTTTTGAAAGGACCTAAGTCACTTTTAAGTTATTTTGAGTTTGACATTTTATTATAGGTATAGTTTCAAGGTTACCCAATCATTTGCTTAACAGTACCTCCAAATAACTTTTTCATTTAATACTGAAAGAAACTAAGGCAGCTGACTTGTGTACCTTTCTGAATTAAACACTTCTGAGCTTGCACAATGTGGTAGGTTTCTAATGTGTACTGAAACATATCTGCATACGAAGATTAAGTACAACTGTTACTACTTCTATATTTTTTCTTAAAAATTTCGTTTTAAAATTTGCACTACATCAGATCCATACATGTGTTAAATGTAGGGGTTAAAATTTAAAAATAAAGTCTTTCTCTACAAAAAGCTGCTAGACGATCAGCCATAGTAGGAATGCTCGTTCATAAGAGAAAAGCGAAGAAATGTTATAATTCTTTGCAAGCAGCCATTACTGAGTGTCAAACTACAGATAACATGTTGCTTTAGCTTTTTATTAGTAGCCTATATGCAAAACCCCCAGTTTACTGCTTACACTAGTTTAAGATGTTTTCTATAAAATTTAGTTAACAGCAAACTTGTTTTTAACTTGAAGAATAAGTAATCACATTTATACATTCATCAAGGGCAAGCTAATAAGGATCCACTTGAGATTGTAGCCTCCTATTGAATTCTATTAATACAAACATAAATTGAAATGTAAAGCAACTAAAACTGTTTTGCCCTGAGTAAAACAACAATCATTGTGTGCTAAGAATGTACTTAACATTCAGACTTAGACGTTTTAACAATATTGAAAAGTGCTACCTAATAAGAGGACATTCATTTCCTCCATGCGATCGCGCATTTGGAGAAATTAAGAGGGCCTTAAAGAAAAATGTTGGAGTTTCTACTTAGAGTTTTGCCGAGACTTAGGAGTTCCAACCTTAGCAAAGAATCTTTTACATGCTACACATCGTAGTAACATGGAACCCACTGCTTTACATCACTTCCGAATGATGGCATTCTGTAGAGGTTTTCATTCGCATTTTAAAATTTTTTTTAGGGTACTGCATTGGTTACTAGTGTTTACATAGTTACAAACGAGTCCGGTAGATAAAATTTACCGGCCTAGACCAGTAGTAGAACTACCGGCCGGTAAATTTTATCTACCGGACTCGTATCCTAAAAAATCTTATACGATACACGACCGGTAGCATTTTTATGGCCTTGCCCTAAGGGCTCAACCTGTAAAGTATTGGTGCGGCCATAAAAATGTTGCTACCGGTCTAATAACGTAAATAGCTATTAAAACCTCATCGGGATAGAGGATCGAACTCTCAACCCTTAGATCAGCAGTAGAATGCTTAACCACTGAGCTATGGAGCCCGGCTCAAATGACTGTTTAGTTTGCCATTAAGTATTAAGTTTTCAAAATTTTTATCAATTCAATCCTATAGAGTGGTTTCTTCATCCTTTTCTACCTTCGGCACACTACCTAAACTTTTCTGTAACTGGAACATCTTACGAGTTCTATGATTTGGGACATGTATTATAGTCTACATCTAGCCTAAACATTTTCTCCTTCTATTATACTCTGCAGTGGTTTATTATGTCATACTATTCATAGTGTAATTAGTCTTATATTTTATAGAAACTTAAGAGTTCATCAATGTCAATAGACGTGATAGCTAGAGTTCCTGTGATAGCTAATGAAGTACAGGTATCTGTATTAATTGGTTTTAATATAAGTAATTTTTGGGTCTGATATTCTAGCGTGGCTTGATGTCAATTTGGCATATAACAGGGTATGGACAGATCGTTGTCCCCTCTCAATCTAAAGTAATTTAGAGTCTACCAAAGAATTGTTATTAAAAATCTTCAGAAAGAGAGTTTAATCCCATGTGAAATTCATGTCGATTTAGTGAGTACTTTAGGTGAGTCAGCGGTTTTGTATGACCATGTAAAGTACTCATGTCGAGAATTTAAAAGTGATAGAAGATCATATAATGACCAACATGCAGGGGCACCCCCTGTTGTTGTCATAACAGAAAAAATATAGTAAGAGTGCCTGATTTAGTAATGATAGATCGATGTTATGCAATTAGGAATGTGGAAGATGAAACCGGCCTTATGTACTATGCAGTCCAACAGATCCTGGTAAAAGAACTGGATGAAAAAATTTTTAGCATGATGGGTTCCGAGATGCCCAATCAGAAACATGTTCGCACGCTGACCTGTGAACGGCTGTAATTCCAGTATAGAGAACACTGGAAAAGCTTTCTGGAGAGATTCATTACTATGGATGACTCGTGGGTCTACCACTATGATCCTAAAACCAATTAAGACAGTAAGGAGTGAGGACGCGTTGAGTCCCCACCACCAAAGAAGTTTCGAATGCAACAGGCTGGGAAAGTTTTCTGGGATGCCAAAGGAGTTATTTTGGTTAATTATTTACAAAAAGGATAAATAACTACAGGTGTTTATTATGAGAATCTAATTGCAAAAGTGCAAAAAGTAATAAAAGAAAAATGGCATAATAGATTGCTGTCAAAAGATGTGCTTTAAATTGACTGACCACCCACCTTATTCGCTAGATCTCACTCCTTAGAGATTATTGCCTTTTTCCCAAACTAAAGGAGCACGTAATGGGAAAGAAATTTTCTGCAGATGAAGGGATTAAGAATATCGTTATTGACTGTATGGCGTATGACAGTGTCAGAGAAACTTCTTCCAGGAAGCACTGGAGATGTTGAAGCATCGTTGGGATAGGTGTATTAGCATGCAAGGAGAATATGTAAAAAAGATTAATATATTTTTTAATTTTTTAATAGAATAACCACAAGTGGGTTAGGGATAAAGCAAACCAATCAATCCTCATATACCTATGAACTGTTGTAAATTTCCTTTTTATTTAATAAAAAACTAAATAATGTTTATCGATATTAAGCCTTTGTTTACATATAGAAAAGTAGGCTCGTAACGAAGTCATAACTGTATCTGTACGGTAATATTCCTTTACCGTACATGGCGACCATTAGTATACTGTAACCGATAAACTATTGAACAAACCACGGATGTTATGATTCATAACAGCCTTAGACGTCTTAAAATCCTCGCTCGGATTTCAAAACAACATCTACGACAGTTATGATACTCATAACAATCCTAAGTATGTTAACAGCTATTCTCTCCTTGTTTTGAGCTTCCTCATTTCTTGTACTTTATTTATTTAGTGTTGAACTCAGTTTTTGCTTGAGTAAACCCTATGTAAGTACCTAGTTGTATTTATTCTGCATATGCTAAGTACAATCTATTAATTCCTTGTACCTACTTTGTTTTTTTAGCTTTAATATTTATGTGATCTTCTTTGGCTCGTTCTTCGGGTACTTACCTGTAAGAGGGTATAAATTATCTTCATTTTTATATTTTGTAGTATTTATAATAACATCAACTTTGATATCCACATTAAAATCACTGTGATAGCTGATAATACCTATATTAAAAATTTATATTTTTAAATTTTAGCTTTGCTGTTGTACTGTACCTAATACCTTGTAAGTTAGTTCTTACTTTATGCATTTCGAGAACATAAAACTGATAATAGTTTGTTACTTATTATTCATAACAATCTAACTGGCAAAAGGAAAGTTCTTATTACTTCGTCCATTTTCAAATTATCGCTATTGGTACCTACGTTTGTAATCCCCATTTTATATTAATATACCTACATAAAATTTGATTGTTTTTGAGGGTACACAAAATTTATGTAACTTATTTGCCATAGCCAAAGGGATACTATTGAAACTAACCTTCTCCAGATGCATTTACAGTATCTACTAATTTTGATCTTTTATCTGCATCCAAACATAAACAAACAGATATGCAAAAGTGAAAGTTTTGTGAGGTTAGAAAACATGAAACTGGTTGAAATCCTAAGTAAATTAATTTTGCAAATCTAAGGGGGTACCATCGAAACTAACCTTCTTCAACTGCATTTTTAATCAATTCGTTATTTATCTCGCTTTCTGATATAGAGAAACCAAGCAAATTTCTAAAGTGAAAGTTTTGTGAGGTTAGAGAAACATGAAACTTTTTGGTTTTATTAGAAAATGTTCCATTTTTTCGTAAGGATCTTATTTATAAGTGGGTTCCTCTCGGGAGTGCTGCTCGCGCTGCTGCTGTCGCTGCTGCAGCAGAAAAATGTCAGGTCCACCGCGATAATCAAGAGCTACATCAACCGCCCTTTCGTGGATCTTTACGAAATTTGGTTCACCAAGCAGAACCTGAAGCGGTTGAACATTTCGATAGACGTGCTGAGGTATGGCAACAGCAAGTACTTGACCGAGGCTCAGTATTTATTTGGCAGAGTGCAGGTGCTGTGCGTCATACTAGTGCGCAATGTGAGGAATGCCGAAGCCGCACAGAGGACGTGGGCCAAGCAGTGCAACCATGTAGTGTTAATAAATTTGGAACTGAAGCGGAAGAACAAAATACCCATGAAGAAGACGAAAGATAACGCATCGTGGGCACTGCTTTGTAATTCGCTTCGAGACATATCCAACTTGTTCAACTGGGTGTTAGTCGTCAATGACAGCACCTTTGCAATGCTCGAAAATGTTCGTTATTTAGTTGCGGCATTGGATCATTCCGAGAGCTACTACTTGGGCCATGCCATGACCTTCTGGGGCACCAGCTACAACTCCGGACAGGCTGGTTATATTTTAAGCAACGGGACGCTTGCCAGTTTTAAAGACAAACTGAAAGCTTCAGATGCCTGCACAGCTGATTCGACTTTTTGGAACTTGGAAGACTATTATCTAGGTAAACGTATCTAAAATGGTTTGTAGTTGGGCA
>CALNHX010009016.1:0-54339 GCA_940337035.1 Agriotes lineatus | reverse complement strand
ATAAAGAAAAGAAATCCTTAATAGATTAATACATAACCATAAATAAAACACTTTAGTGCTTTATTTATGTTGAGAACGATTCTCATTAAGTTTTAGACTAGAATTTGCAGCGCCATCTATAGTTGCTACGTATCAATCAACCACTAACTGGTGTTTAAAAAGTCTCCGTAAAATTGTCGCTGAACTAAGCGCAGATAATTTGAAATACGTTACTGCTTATTATGCTAAATATTGGATCAAAATTCTTTATTTTAAAATGTTAGTATTATTTGCATATTATTTTAACAAAACGCGTGTTCGTTACGCCAAAATACAATAACATACAAAATTTAAAATAAAGTTTTAAAGCACTTAGGTTATACAGAATTCAATGATAAATGTAGATACTGTAATGGTTTACTGCCCACAGCAATTCTGATTGCTTAATTAACAAAATGAATAAGGTCAAAATGAGCCCATAATTAAATATTTCATTTAATGTCAGACATAATTAGTGATGCAACCAAAAAAAAACCGTTCGTTTTAAAAGAAAACCTGTTTTTTTGTAAAAGAAACCAAGCGGTCTGGTTTTTTATTTAAATGCGTTTTTTTTTTAGAATTAAAGTGTAGTGAATAACAACAAGTAATTTGTTTGGAAAAACAAAAAACATATATTTTTAAATAAAAATAAAACATTTCGTAGGTAAAGTGAATTATAGAATTTATAATAACAAAAAAAGCAAATATTTCTAAAGAAAAATAGAAAAATAGCCAAAGTGAATATACAAGGTGTTAGGGACGTCGACTGAAAAATTTCTAGGGGTGAATCCTTGTCCCAAAATATGATGATTTAACTCAACTTACCTATATACAAAGTTGCTTAGTTTAGCCGCTAAAGGGCTTTAAAGATGATTAGCTTTCTTTATTTTTTTCAAATAAGTCGAAAAATCTTTGATGGATTTTATTCATTTTTTGGCCATGCGCTTTTACCAGTAAACTTAAGATTTTTGTGAAATAAACCCTAATTTCAAAAATTACCGGGTGTTTAAAAACTTTGTCACAATTAATTATCCATCCAATGTTTTTTTGTGGCTAAACGGTTTACCCAACTAAAATTTTTTAAGAGAGTGAATAGCTTCTAAATTAAAGTAACTGTCCAGAAAAAAAATGATAGTGATTATACAGGGGGTTAAAACATTTAAAAAAGCTAGTCGCTTTAAATAATTGGGGATCTGCGTTCGAAGGAATGGGTAATAATGCGGTTGTCTAATGCGTGATGCTCACCACATCACCACGTGTCATGAATTTGACACGCGACAGCCGGGTGTGAGAGCGAGGATATGGAAGCTCTGATCTTCCGCCTTGCAGGCCAAGCTCCTTCATGGGGTGTTAGTGCCTCACCATTATTATTATTAATAATTTTTAAAGCCCTCTAGCGGCTAAACTAAGCAACTTCGTATATAGGTAAGTTGAGTTAAATCATCATATTTTGGGACAAGGATTCACCCCTAGAAATTTTTCCGTCGACTTCCCTAACGCGCGGTAGAAATTATAATAATACAGAAATTACTCGCTAACAGACATGGCTGACTCCTCAACTGACTCGGAGTCAGTATCCATGCAGTTTACTCTGATGAATCGCTAACGTAACTTGATTCGTCGATCAGGTTGACAGTTTCAGAGCTGGGTCCAGCTTGAAGCAACTTCCAATAGGGGTGGGTACCTACCAAAACGTGCCGCCAATTACAAAAATGAATAAAAAACAAAAAAAAACAAAAAAAAACGTTTTTTTCTGTTTTTTTTCTAGGCTTTTTATTCGATTTAAAAAAAAACGCGTTTTTTACATCACTAGACATAATGTGAATAAAATGATACAGAATGATTTGTTAAGTACAGAAAGTATATGAGCGTTATGTATTAAAAGTGTATAAGCCAGTACACGGCCAATTATCTGAAAGGTAAACAAAACAGTGCTAGCAAAATAATGAAAAATGTAAGGCAACCGATCTAAAGACGATTAGCGAGATGCTAAAGAAACTAGTGTATCAGTGCATTATAAACCAAAGTGATTTAAAAACAGAGAAAAGTGTAGTGACATTTATTCCAAGAAGAAGACAATTTTAGTAGTTAGGCAAAGACATGACATCAAAACTGTAGTCCATAAGGTCAAACATGTTATCAATCCTAATTTCTTTTATAAAATTGAATATCCAGTTACGAGACAGTCTCTTGTTAAATGATTACCTAACAAGCTAAAATTTTACATGCTGGGGGCAGATTGAGCTCCGCCTTTTATCGTTTTAAATTAGAAATAAAGTCTTGCAATAACAGTAACGTGTAAAGTTATTCACTAGTGTGCAGGGTATCGTGTTAAGAGTTCCAAGTGTAGCAGTTTAGCAAGCAGCAAGATTCGCCCAAGTGCGAGTAACTTTGGGGGCCCATTTAAAATAGTGTCTGCTACGTGTAGAAAGGACTTTCAGGAGTCAGTGGGTGTAGAAATTTTAACCAACAGCTTTTCCCAAGTGCGTAATTCTCGTGGTGTCATTATCTAGCGTCCGAAAGGTCTCCGATTAAGGTAGAATTTCACAGGAAGCCCTTGCAGCAGCCCCATAATTCGCGTTTTTTTCAAGTTTAAACTGTCTACGAGGTTTAGCACCAGGTGCCAGTTATCCAGGTTCATTCAGCTTCGAGTAAATTATATAGCGTTTCCAAAAAGTGCGAGTTGACGCGGAATTTTTAGTTTTTGCCGGATGCAGAACAAAAAGCAATCGCATGTGGGTTTTGGTGTTACACTAAAAGCAAAACGAGGTTAGTAGTTGCTACATCACAGAATTAATCGTATTTACGTGATGCTTTCTTGCCATTTTGGTGTTTTAAAATTTAATTATACGCTATTTTGCACTGACAGATCATCTTGTTTACTGAACTAAATTTCGGGGTTATCTAAACGTCAGTTGAAAATGGTACATTAGCCCTAATAATTGAGAGTAATTGTCATACAACAAATTATTTGTCATACAAAGTTTTCTACTTAATTTTATGAACCGACACCCTGAGTTAAGATTTGTTTCATATTCTCCGGAGCTAAGCCCTATTTTATTGCAAATAGATTAAAAAAAAGGAATGAGCAACCAACCATTTGCATGCATCTGCATGCCGATGCAGCGTTTGCGTTACATATGCGTCGCGTCAAATTAAACCGCCCGGCGCAACATTTCTTACCAAGAAATGCCGATGCTTAATTTTTGTAAATGGTAGCATCAGTGCCTATCTATGATGTCGGCATCATTTCCAAAAAATAATTTAACCCGCCTAGGGTGTAGAAATTTTTAAAAGTCAAAATGTAAAATCTTTAAAGGACCGCATGGGAAAGTGCGGCGGGCCGCATGGGGCCCGCCGGCCGCTGGTTGCTCCTCACTGATTTAGACAAAGGTATGACATAAAAGAAAACAACTGGTGATTAAGTTTAATAAACATTACTGGATGCTCGGAAGAAGATCCAAATTGTCACTCCGCAACAAAGTTCTGGTTTATAATGTTGCATTTAAACCATCTGGACCTATGGCATCCAGCTATGGGGCTCACCAGTAAACACCAACATTCTATTATTGAAAGATACCAGGGAAACGTGTTACGTGCTGTGTGACGCTCCTTACTATTTTAGAAACGTTTACATCTTGTGCTATTTGAATGTGGCACAGTGAAAAAACAATTGCTAAATATAGTGAAAAATATTTAAGGAAATTGGTATCTCATAGTAATCACTTAGCAGATATTCAAAGACTAAGTCGAATTAAGCCACTTGATCTACCGTATAGTTTTATCTGGTATTAAGTATGTAGTTTTTGTTACCACTGTAGTAGTCTAATAAATGAATTCATACTTAATCTCTACGATTAAGTCATTGGACTTTAATTCACATGCCATATTTATCAGATTTGCATATTGTGTATACAGATTGCAAAGGGGCCTGGAAACTTCGCCCAAAGTGCGCCCACAACCCCCAAATATTTAGCAGGCCCACTTCGCAAAACGCGACCACAACGCCCAAAGACTTTCTAGGTCCACATCGCCCAATCAGTTGGTCCATAACCCTCAAAGTCCTCAATGCCCAAACACTTAGCAGTCCCACTTCGCCCAACAAGTTGGTCCATAATCCCCAAAGTCCATAACGCCGAAAGTGCGCCCACAACCCCCAAATATTTAGCAGGCCCACATCGCCCAACGCGACCACAACGCCCAAAGATTTTCTAGAGCCACACAGGCCCGGATTAAGCGGGGGGCCCAAGGGGACCGGGCCCTGGGCCACCCACCAAGAGTGGGCCTCCCACCAATATAGGGGTAAATATCACAAAACAGGAAACAATACATGTATCTTTGCTGTGAACTGTTTATAATGATAGGGAACATTTAACAAAAAATGTCTATACATTCTGTCTTACTTCTTACTTCTCTAGCTTGATATGAAATGTAATAAACAAACTTTATATTTTAAATTAGTTAAAATTATTTAAAATCATAAAAAGTTATTGTACTGGTGAACTGGCCTGTTCTTCCAACAATATAGTACTGCACATTAAATTTAGTTACAATGGCTGAAAATTTACTAATTTACACCAGTTATAATTATTAACAATTAAATGTTTAGTATGTTTTTACTTGAAAACCACAAATTGCATTATGTTAAAAGTCAGATATACTGCGTGAATTGGACTTTAGTGACATCATTAGCGATTTTGCAGCACGAAAATCAAGGAAAGCGACTGTACTGTAATGGATATATCGTTATTAATTAGCTGATTTGTAATATATTTATGTGTTATTTGTATTATGTTAACTATACTCTTTAATGAAAAAATTGAATAATTTTAACTGAATTTCTCTGAGTAAATAAATTTTGTAAATAAACTTGTGTTCGTTTCATTTCGTGTTTTTGCATTACATATTGCAACACCTTGAAACAATGGGCCTCCCTCCAAAATGGGCCCCGGGCCACCCATATCTTAAACCCGGCCCTGAAGCCACATCGTCCAATCAGTTGGTCCATAACCCCCAAAGTCCTCAATGCCCAAACTCTTAGCAGGCTCACTTCGCCCAACGAGTTGGTCCATAATCCCCAAAGTCCATAACGCCCAAAGTGCGCCCACAACCCCGAAATATTTAGCAGGCCCACTTCGCCCAACGCTACCACCACGCCCAAAGGTTTTCTAGAGCCACATCGCCCAATCAGTTGGTCCATAACCCCCATTCAGCTTCGTGTAAATTCGGAATTTTCTTTTAAAACGTGTATTTCTGCTTGTATCATCTTAGTTTGTCTTCAGGCATTCATAACGTTCAGAAGTATAAATTAAGCCAATGTCATTATAAAATGATTTTTCAATAGATATTTTTTACATAGTGATTCTGAATGCTTTTTTTAATTGGAAAATCATACAGAAGATGTCACTTTCCTTAACTATTTTATTGATGTTGGTAATTATAAATTTGTCAGTTGTAAACTGAAGTTATTTTGACTACACTTTGAGTTATAAAATATCACTACGAAAACAATTACGTGTACCACTCGTATCCAAACGATACTTTTTTTAATGAGTCTGAAAGTTATACTTTGCATAGTCGTATCTGGTACTCGAAATTTGATAAAAAAAGACTTCAGAATTTACAAGTGTGAAATTGATAATTTGCAATTTCAATAAAATAGTTTAAAAATGTTACCTTTTTACTAATTTTATTTTAAAAAAGACGACTTTCAGAATCACTATGTAAAAAAACATTAATAATGATAATGTTTTTCCTATGAAATTGTTTTTTATTATACATTTTCTCGAGTTGTTTATTTTTTAACCAGTTTTGCAAACCGAATGAATGAATGAAAGAATGAACATTTTAGGATATTTTTAATCTGCAAATTTTTTTGTATGGTGCCTACCGACAGATTCTTGTCGATAAATAAAATACTTTTGTAACAACACAGCCTTAGAGTTTATTTTAAAAATCTAGTATGCGCAATTATCAGAGTATGACTTTCGCAAAAAAATTAATCCGTTCATAATTAGTCCCTCTCTCAGAATCAGTATGCCCCTAAACAACCATGTCTAATTCCATTACTTAGTCACATTATTTCCATATTTCTTAGAACTGCCGTTCTTCAGATTTAACAGTTGGAAACATTTTCGTTATTACTTTAGATACTCTGATATTAATTTATGAGCTGGCTGTATTTATTTACTACCCACGCAGTCACATAGACAGGTGTGTTTTGAAAACCAATTTTTTGACTACTTGACCTCCAAAACATAATTTGTCAAAATCTAGACTTACATTCTTTTATAAAAGTTTCAAAAGCTAAATTTTGACTTTTTCATGAAAATATAGCTTTTTCTATAATTGCTATTAAACTAACTATTATATTATAGTATGAGAAAGCAAAAATTGGTTATATGCCAAGTAGTTATAGTTGCGATTTTAACATAAAATAGTACTTTACACACAATGTTCCATATTTACTTCCCTCGTCTAAAAAACGAAGAAAGTATTGTAATCGCGAAAAATCACCTTCCGAGATTTCTTCAGATATTCCAGTTTCAGTGTCTCTTTTGATTTCTTAGTTTTAACATTTAATTTATATTAATTAACGGACCAATATAACTAGCTTCCTTTCAGTACTCTTAAAGTAAGAAATCAGTCAAGGGCTTTACTCAGAACTTCTTTCGCAAGTGAAAGTTTTAAGAAAAAATTTTTTGAAAATATTAAATAACGAATTTATTGTATATGTATACTGTATACTGTATATTTTGGGTCACAAATATGCCATTTTTTGTAAAAGGTAAAAACTTGAGCTATGTGCAAAATATTACTTTTGTTTAACTAACAGTTCTTGAGTAAAAAAACAGACAGAATTAATTTTTTTTAAAGTGCTTACCGACAGACAGGCAGACAGATAGACGAAATTGAGAAAAATTGTTTTTCGTCATCTAGGGATCCCGAAACGTTTTTTGCGATTACATTAATTACACCCTTCCTTTTATAGGCGAGGAAAGAAAAATCAACATCTTATTTCTACTATTTATTATCAAGTGATCAAATAATTTCAGATTAAAGCAGGCGTTGCAGATTGAGAGTATGTCTGTGGTTAACCCAAAACTTTGACAGTCCATAAATGCAATACCTTCACTTGGCTGTTTGGATTGATCGAAGACCCAACGAAAAGAGTTGAAATTTATTTGATCGTCTGATACAACCTTTGTTTACCTTGCAATAGTTATTAGTATCTATAAATAGATATTTTGTATTCAGATAATTAGATTTAAAACATTAAAATCTTAATATGGCACTCCTACAAATACCAATTCGTAAAGTAAACAGATAGCTATTATAAAGGAATGCTGAGCAATAGTAATAATTAAAATTCTTTCTACGACTTTGAGATAATAGAATGGAATTCCTAGGTTTGGTTGCTATTTTATAATTACCTATAGAAAAGATTACAAGAGAAGTGCCTAAGCCCTTAAGGTATCATTAGGGTCTAATGCATTTTCTCTCCGTCAAGTCATCAGATGTGCACTTATTAGGGAAGAGCATATTCTTATTTCGAATGGTTGTAATTCACAATAGCAAGGAATGCATTTTCATTTGTATTAAGAAGATACTTAAATAGAAAGTATATTGACTGTTTAAGATCAATGTTTTTTAAAGTGTGGTAGACATTGTAAATGAAAAATTTAATTTCGTTGTGCAACTGTTTTTTTAAATTTAAATATGCATAGACGAGATTTCAAAAAAATCCAAAGACTTGTAAACGTTTTACCACATATATTTAAATGAGGCCTTCGGCTTAGACCTTGCCCCTTTTTCGTACAATAGCCTTATGTGTGACGACTTAACAGGGATAAATATTTTTCATTTCCTTGAATATTTATTTTTTTCAAAGCGAATAGCCTCCCAACTGTAATTGTGATCATAAAGCTGTAAGTTACATTACCGGTGAGCACTGCAAGTGCAGAAAGATAATTTTGAAAAGTCAAAGTTCTCAGGAGCCGCTCCCCTCAAAATATATTATTACATGACCTATCCGTTTTAGCTATAGAGAATGGTCCAGCAAAATATAGACATAGTTAAAGCAATAAAAGCATTTGCAGCAATACAAGCCAGTAAAAAAGTAAAAAAAACACGTTTAGATTGTAAATGCGGGAGACGTTGAAATTATTGAAAAACACTCGTATCACAGTTTGTAGGTATATTGATCTCTCTGTTGTATTGGTATAGTTGCCGTCATATTATTTCAATATACCCTTTCAATTGGTATCTTGTAAACCTTGTGACAACTTGTTAAAAGCAGGTAAGCGTGTCATTAGTGAAGAAAGCAACATGTTTTTTCAGGCTGATTACGTACTTATTACTCATTCGGTCTGGTATGCAAATTATAGATTAAAAAACAATTAGAACTAATTTTTGGAGTTGTTCAAGATATTTTACAGAATAATTCTTAAAAATTGATAATGTGCAGATGCCTTATTAAAGCAAGGCAGTATAAAACAATGTACCATGGCTTTGCATGGTGTTTTATTAGATAAATGGCGAGCATGTACATCTCCAACCATTTTAATAAACTGTTACTTTTTACAAGATTCATATCAATAACTCTGCCTGAACTTGTGCTATTAGGTTCTATCTAGAGTCGCTGTATATATAGAGGATACGGCCCATGCAATTTTACCTGCTTGTATGGGTAAAAAATTTAAGCAGAAAACGAAATATCGTGACGTGTACACTTGCGTAAATATATATTTTCTTATTACAGTGTAATTATAATTTAATAATTATTTAAATATCATAATATAAGTAACATAATAATGTATATGATCAAAATTTTCATCTAGTAGGGCTATGTAATATTTCCTAATTTATGAATACATACATTTACACTTAAATATGGAACTTGTCATTTGATTTTTAAGTGATTTATAGTTGGATTCATAAATTAGGAAATGTTCCAATAGCCATACTAAATGAAATAGTTTTTGATCATACTATAATTATTACTGACAGGTGGATGTGCCTTGCCTAAGTATTTCGTTATTAAAATTGCTGATGCGCCGCTGGTCTCCCTGAACATGGTCATGCATTTCTGACTAGTTCTTTTGCAGAAACTTGAAGAAAATTGTGCTAGCATTTTTTAGAAACGTTTCTTAAAGCTGCTAGAAATGTTTATTCTAATTTTGCTTGAATTGTAACCAGATATTTGTTCTCCAAAGCTTTTCCAATTTTTCATGAAATTCCGACACCTTTTTGTAATTTTTTTCAGAATTTGGCAGAAGTATTACCGTTGTTTGAGGTATACAAAGTTTGACTAAAGCTTATAGAACTTTAGCTTAATTTTGAAATTTGTATTTTCATTACTTGGTCTGATGGAATTCATGAAGAAACTTAGAGGATGTTGTTTGAGTTTATGTTTAAAAAGTTTTGATATAGCTTTGCCGAAAATTTGCAATAAATTACAGTAATTTTTCTTGTGAAAACGTAATCTCCTGATATTGTTTATAATTTTCCCAACCACAACTAAATTATATATAAAAAACCATGCCGGTTGCTTGGCTTATCTTTTTGAGCAATTTATGTATTTAATTTTAAATTTCGGCCGCGAAATTGGGTAGGTATGTTCTAAAACTTTGGTTGTTTACAAAACAGGTATTTTCCCAAAAGTATTTAATCATTTAGTAAATATATAAATTTCTAAACAAACATCTAGTATAATTTTTGAATTCAGTTTTAGAATTTTTCACTATTTTAAAAGCATCAGCTGATCCAAACAGCACAAACTGTCAACCACATACTTTTGGTATGAGTCACGAATGGTTGAGACAAATGGCGACTTCCGTCGTACTGTAATTCAATGGTAACAGTGCGCAACACTCCTTCCTGCCATATTATATATAAACGGGGCTGCGCGCGCTATTGCGCTGTCTATTCTATTCAATTTACCACCATTTTTAGGCTTATTATGTTGGGCCATTCCGTTTTGATACACACCCCTCCCCTGCCCTCCCTGCCGTCCACCTGAACAAAGAAGGAAGCCCTCGGGGCTCCGCCCCTCTCCAAGGGGGCTCCGACCCTCTCCAAGGGGCCCCTCGGGGATCCGCCCCTCTCCAAGGGGGATCACGGGGCTCTGCCCCTCTCCAAGGGTCTCTCGGTGGTTCGCCACCCTCCAAGGGGGCCCTCGGGGCTCTGCCCCTCTCCAAGGGGGCCCTTGGGACTCGGACCCTACCCAAGGGGGCGCTCGGGGTTCCGCCCCTCTCCCAGGGGGCCTTCGGGGCTCGGCACCTCTCCAAGGGGTCCCTCGGGGCTCCAGGGGTTCCGCCCATCTCCAAGGAGGCTTTCGGGGCTCCGCCCCTCTTCAAGGGGGCCCTCGGGGCTCCGCCTCTCTCCAAGGGGGCACTCGGGGCTCTGCCCCTCTCCAAGGTGCTCTTGCGGCTCGGCCCCTCTCCAAGGGGGCGCTCGGGGCTCCGCTCCTCTCCAAGGAGGCCCTCGGGACTCCGCCCTTCTCCAAGGGAGCCGTCGGGGCTTCGCCCCTCTCCAAGGAGTCTGCAATTGTCGTGACGGACACACACGTTTGGATCGTTCTCCTTTATTTATATGATTCTAAGATATGTTATCACAGCCTGCCTAAGCTAGAATTTTTAAACACTTCATTTCTGTAGGAGGAAAGAAACATTAAACTATATACCCTAGTTTTAAAATGTTAACGATTATTGTTTAAAACAGTTTTTAAGTTAAGCATTTTGACAGATAGACGAGACGTGGTTTTGACTAGCGGAGTTGTTGACGTTTATCGTTTGCATGAAATTGGTTGTTATAGTGATGTACGCAGTTAATCAGTTGGACCCATACGAACGTTTGGATGACGTCAGATCGTTCTTAGGTAAATTCGATAGTAGAAGTTTTGCTGGTGTAAATCTGCACGCCGTCTAAACCAATCACCAAATCGCGAATGATTCCCTATTTCGGCTATCGCTGCCAACTCGCGCCGGATATACATTAGTTTGGTTTGAAAAAACGCGCACTGTATAAGTTTCAAACATAACACCACGTTTTAAAAAAGAAATGCCGAATTTACACGAAGCTAATTGAAGTTATGGACCAACTAGTTGGGCGTTGTGTCCCTAGAAAATCTTTGGGCGTTGTTATGGTCGCATTGGGCGAAGTGGGCCTGCTAAATATTTGGGGGTTTTGGGCGCACTTTGAGCGTTGTGGGCATTGGGGGTTATGGACTTTGGGCAAAGTGTCCTAGACCCATTGCATATAGTTAATAAATTGAATAAAAAAAAAATAAAAAATCAAACTATTATTAAAAAGTTGCAGTGATTGGGCATTTTCAACGAAATCTGTAATTTAATTGGTTTTAAATATGTGTTTTGAATTCTCCTCTATTTATCATTCGACAATGAACGTAGGTTACCTACTTTTAAATTCACCGGCACTGTGTCTTTTCAAGCAATGGTATGTGTACTTATCCGCATCACTCAAACCTAAATATTTTGCTATAGTGCTGGGAATTTTCTAAAAGTATTTTTTCCAACAGGCTGTGTAGTACAACGACCATATGTGTAGTTCAAAAAAGATCTTCTCTCAGAACAACTCTGTAGTCGTAACATGTATTCACTTATCAGTTTCAAACTATTAATCTGTTTCTCATCAATAATTGCAAAAGCTCGCTTCTACATGATTGAGTAACATATTTACCAATTCTTGTCGTCGACGTCCACCAAATACACCAAACAACAGGGCTATTTTAACCATCAGAAATGTTTCATTGGGTACTCCATGAATAAACTTTTAACACTTCCTCTCTGGACAAAACTTTAGACTTTTTGGGTTCATATCCTTTTGATTCTTGCTTTAAATATTCCACTAACTTATAATAGTTTGCAATAGTTACATCTTTTTAGCATGGAGTATTTAGTCCATAATGAACTGGGGCAGAATGATTCGGCCAAATTTCCGAAGTATCCAAGTAGTACAGTTTAATTAATGTGTTCTACAGAATTATCGGCTATCTAACTCTCAAATTTAATATATTCTTTATCGTACGCATCTTTAAACTGTTAGGGTAACACATTTTCAGTCGCCTTTTCTGCATTTTTAAAGATTACTGCAGGAATATCATCAAATTCCCTCATTTTGACAGCGCAAGCACAAAAGGTGCGCTCCAACTGTGTAACGCAAATCCGGGGGAAGTTGAGCATTGTACTGTCAAACGCAAGCATATAAAACACCAGCTTCTACACCGCAAGGTAAAATGAGGTTACCGACAATACAATACAATACATTATATAAACAATGTCAACGAATACCGTTTCCCTAGCAGCGTTTGTAACTACTGTGATAGAATAGTATTACTATACTTAGTATGTCTTAGCTCTCATTTTTCATTTTAAACTTTTATCGATTTAATAATAAACTAGTAAAACATACAATTTTGTATGCACCATGGGCATTACTTGATGTATTGCGATGGTATTTAGCCCTCAAATCGGCTCTGATTGCAGTACAAGCAAATAGCAAATTAAATCATTAAAGCACAGAGTTGTAATAATGCAAGCATCTGAGAAAATTCACATAAATTGCCAAATCATAATAACACTGGTATAATTCGCCAATGACATTGATTATATTTGAATAGGCACAGAAATATGGAAGCTCAAATTCCGTGTATTGGGTTTAGCAATATAATTTTAATCGTTATAATAGATTTGCACAAACTAAAAGCCGAATCTAAATTAATTAAGAACTGGCACAAAAAGTTCAAGTTAGACACAGCTTAAAAATGGAAGCGTAGAAAGTAAAGTCATTAGAGAATGGGTAGCAAATGAACATTTTTAATAAAGGTGAGAACAAGAATGACTAGAAGAATAAGGCAAAGAACATAGAAAAGCCAGGCAAGTCATTTATTACATGAAAATACAAGACTTGGGGATTTGAAGAGATTGAAATAGCAAGAAATTAGATGGAATTCAAATAAGCAAGAAATTAGACAATGTTGGTGGATTAAAAAACTAGTCAGTGCAGTGATAAACAATGGGCATTTAAGTGTGGTAAAAAAATCAAGTGAGTGGCGCATATAAAAACGTTGAGAAATAAACTATTCCAAAAGACAATAATTGTAGTACATAATAGTTTGTAATTAACTGATAAAATTTTGTTAAATTAGATTATAAGTTATGTTTTTGTACCTGGTTGATTTCCTACAATTCAAATCTGTAGACAGTGTTTTGTCAATAACAACGGGGGATAGCAATTGTTCTAAATAAATTGGTGAAAGTGCTTGGTTTTTGCTCTATCTTTAATTACCAAAATTTCATAGAAAGCATAAATGTATAAAAAAATAAATAGCACCTTCGTAATCAGCGAATTCGAGTGTATCAGCACAATTGGAGGCAAGAGATTCCAGGTATTTGAGTTTTTGGCGTTCCGAGGCGACGACGGCAGCCACGGCTTGGAGGCGATTTCCCGCAGCATCAATCTGCAGCATCGTGGGAAGGCATAGGGTGTCAGGATTCTTCCGGCAGCTCCACACATCAGGCCAGAACATAATCCAGCATCACGAGCAGCCCGGGGAGCAAGATTACAGCCAGATTCACCATCAAAAGGGGGTCCCGAATCTACGAAAGTGAGGTTAGTGAATTGTCCAATTTTGATCTGCCCGATCGGTGTGAAAATTTGAGCATACGTTAATTACGACCTGGAGAACACGAAAATCGTAACAGTTCCCGTGGATGGCGAGGTATTTTCCCAGGATTTTCAATTAAAATCGTCAATTGGAGGCACCAAGAAACAAATGCGAATACGGCGTCCTTTTTAAGAATGCACCAATAGCTAACGATCTGGAAAAACAAAAGATTGCCTAGAAGCCGCTTGAAGGCAATTATTCAAAATCTTACCATCAAAATTTGTTCATTTAATTGTTGATAAATCAATTTCACACGCGAGCTGAAAATAATTAGAACTTGTTGTGATAGATTTGACGTACAAACGGCACATTACGCCTACCTTTCAGGTCAATCTGCCTACTTTTCAGAGGCGTACCGTAGAATTTTAACTTGGAAAGTCAGGAACCCAACACCCGAGATTTTGAGTTTTAATTTCATGTCTCTATTTAAAATTGAGCTAGCGAAGTTAGGAAATCAGATGAATGGATTAGAAAAAGGGCAAACTACCATAAGAGTAATTCTCAATTTTGGCGTACCCAACGAAATTAATTAATCAGTTAGTTTGATTTAGCAAGTGGTAGAATTAAATTAAATATTGTGTGGTGACTCTTTTTATTTATCACATTAATTATAAACATACAAATATTATACGTACAGGGTCATTGCAGTATATACTTTCAGGCGACTTACAAACCTGTCGCATCAAGGTATAAACATCCAACTAATGTCCTTGGTACATAAATAACTATTATTAGCCTCCTCTAGCGGGCATAAAATGGCTTTTATGGCCCAAGGGCCTATAAAGTACCTAAGCAGTATAACAAACACAACATTGTAGTATAACAACACCAACGATCTGCATAGAAAACATAGCACACCAAAAATTCACAGAGTCATCACAACGATGGCTCAGTAGTGTATAGCCAAAACACTGAATCCTTAAATATTGTCTATTTTAAGAATCAAAATAAAATAAAACGTTGTATGTACCACGTGCCTAATCATGAGTATGCTCTTAATATATAAATAACTATTGTAGACTTTGGAGGATCAGGCAGACGTGCTTTATTTGCAGATCACGCTTTAGTGTTCATGGTACGAGGCATTCATAAAAATGGAAACAATCAGTTTGTTTCACTTTTTGTGAAGGCACAACTGCAACAGTAGATTTGCTTCGAATGCGACGATGTGATTTGGCAAATAATGGAAACAAGGCCGAATATATACTGCTCCACAAATGAACTGGACCATTTTCATATATTGGTGCAATTTTTAAAAATATTATCCAAAAGGACAATCATGGCATTTTTGTAACCTTTCATGATTGTGTCACTATAAAAAGCATTTTTTTCGTAATTTGGTTTAAATAAAAACTAAGTCCATTAATAAAATATTATCATTTCAAAATTTTGAATTTTTCCCAAATGTTGATAGCACATTGCATACAAAGTATGCCCAATCGTTGCCAAAAATTTTTAAACGTTCCGAGGAGACTCAAAGAACTATTAGTTTCCTTTTTTTGTTCTTCCTCTTATTTTTGTGAAATATAGTTTTTTTTGTAGTTTTATTATTTTTTAATTTTATAAATATGATTTTGCTAATTCTTGAGTTAATATTTGACGATAGTGCGATTAAGTATGCTTAATATAAGTATACTATAAAACAAAAACTTTTTTATATATATTTTATGACGTAATGTAACAAATACAATTTTTATGGGTGGTCCAGTTAATTTGTGGAGCAGTATAGTAGCTACTATTTACGACCAAGGTGCTATAAATACGAATATAAAATAAACGAAACAAAATACACTGTCTTATAAACAATACAGAAAATAGGTACAAAGAATATCTGATCGACAATAAGGAAGTTGTTCATTTATGTTTTCCCTCGCTTAATGAAGGATACCTATAAAGAATAACTTGCAGATCAAAAACTGTACTCAAGTTTTTGGTCACACTGTAGGGATTGCAATAAGTGTTCCTGCAAGGAATAGTTATGAGTTAAACCCCACCTCGCAGTTTTACCTTGATCCAAAATCCATTGATACAGCAGATCTCCTGTTATTATTTGATAGTGCCAATAGTACCAGAATTTACCCTTCTCATAGTAAAGAGCTGTGAAGTTCAAATCACGTTTCGTTTTGGAAGTCTTTCCTTCCTATCCTTAACTCGATGTATTTTACTTCATCTGATTCCGGCCATTCCAAGAAATTGATACCTGCTTCTTTAAAAAAACTAGATTTTCTCTTGACATAGCCAATAATTTTGTATCACCACATTCTGCTGGTTAAAATTGCGGAGACGACGAATCTGTGGGTTTTATAGACACATTAACATGTTTTATTAAAGAACACGTGGAAGAACAACACAAGACGTTTTACAGTCAGATTATTCTGCTGAACGAAAAACTCGCTTGTAGGAGAATATGATCTGACGCTACGTCGGCACCCGGTATATGAGAGCTCTGGTTGCGGATGTACTAAATCTCCTTTTTATGAAAATGAAGTCGATTTGATTGCGAACTGATTGATTCCATCTGTCTCATGAAAGGGCTTCCGCGTGTATAGTCTTTTCGGTGATATAAGGTGTACCATGTGCGATTTTAAATTGTTCCTCTTGACAAAATTCATAATTGGTCGATTACAAATTAAAATTGCAATATAAATAAGTGCATTGTCATGACATAGTCAAGAAGGTAATTTAATATTATATACAATTATTCCATGAATCACATAACAATACCGCGCGTTATTTCTATAGCAGATTTAGACATAGTATTTGATCCAAAAGTTTCATTTCGAAATCATATTGACACAATCATTTTATCATCATATAGAAAACTTGGCTTTATGTTCAGAAATACACAAAACTTCACTAATTTAACTTATTTAATAGCCTTATTAGATCAAAACTTGAATACAACGTAATTATCTGGAATCCATTTTATAATTATCAAAAGCATGATATTGAGTCAATTCAAAAGAAATTTCTGAAGTATTGTCACTATCGAATAAATGGAAGAGTATATCACTCCGACTGCGAAAATTTACATTATCAAACTGTTATTCGATTGACTTTAGACGGAAGCATAATATATTGATATTCTTATTTAAAATCATAAGTGGTATAGTTTTCTGTCCAACATTACTTTCACATTTAAATCTGCATGTTCCTAACATAATAACTCGTCAAACGGAATCATTTTTCTATGGAAACCCCAGAACCAATTGTCAATTGAAATCTCCAGTTGTTGCCATGTGTCAATCTTATAATTCACTTCCTATAGATCTAGACATATTTCACTTGAATGTAAATCAATTTTATTATTAATTTAATTTACTTGTATTACTTGTAGTCAATTGATTTTTTTTATTAATGTCTTTGATATACTTTTCTTTGTTCTGTAATTGGGCTTTAGCCTGTTGAATAAAGTATTATTTATTTATTATTAACAAAATTATATCAGTGCATCAGCTCTTCTGTTTCTTTCTCCTAAACCGAAAGACCCTATTATATATATATATATATATATGCGAGTCTTTTACGGCTCTCGCCGTTTCTCGCTTCTCGACTTCCAACGTTTTCTATCTAGCCAATCTCCCTGTTGAAGACCTCTGGCAGCCATCGCTTCATGGACATCTTCCCTCCAAGATCTTGGTGGTCTGCCCCTTTTTCTTCTTTCTTGGGGAGTCCATTTCCATATTTTCTTCGGCCACCTGGTTGGAAAGGATGGAGGAAACCAAGACCCTATTATACCTTCCACTATTTCTCTATTTTACACGTGAAAATAATGTAAAAAACTCAAATATTATCCGATTTTCATTTGTTTTCAATTTATAGCATCATAAAAAATCCCCATACGCATTATTTTCATTTTAGCCTTTGTAAATAATATATGGCGCATTTCTCGATTGTTTGCAAATGATTACGTCTTAAATTAAAAAACTATCGATTTTTTTACAAAAACTCAGTTAAGTTCTCCATAAAAAGGTGTTTTTTGTAATGCTATAACTTGACAACAAATAAAAATCGGACAACATTTTAGTTTTTTTACATTATTTTCACGTGTATAATACACTTCTGGAGTTGGGTTCGTTCCTCTCGACTCACCCTGTATTTATATTAAGGTATAAATTCTGAGACACATGTTTTTCAAGAATAATTTCAATTTCATGCTTGTGTTCTTCTTCGTTTCCAGAATAGTACAGGGTTGCACCATTAATAGTGCTGGACCAGCGTGTTTCACACACTCCTAGAATTGATATGTTGAACCGCCGTACCTGCTTAACAGTATTGGAAAGCCGGAAAATTGGAAAATATCGAAAGTGTGTTTTTCTATACACTGTACGACTTTCTATTTGCAGTAATACTTTTATGATTCTGGGCTTAATGGTTTGAAGGGTTTTTCCCATCATGCCATAATCCACAACAACGTTTGCCGGGTCAGCTAGTGGATTTATAAAAATGTTACGCATTGCTGTTGATGATTATGTAACTCGTATAACACATTCACTTGTTATTATGCAATATGCTGTTATTGATAATCGCCTTGTGGGTGGTGTATTCAATTTCACTTAAACTCCTTATCACCAATTTTGAACCCTTTTCAACATTTTGAACAAACTTCGATTCTAAATAAATAGTATTAACATTTTAGCTGAAAATATCGATAAGTATCTTACAAAACTAATTAGCCCCCTGTTGTGAAACTAATTCCAAATAAGAAATTAGCTTTGCTCAACTTTCATCAAGTCTTAAAGGCCCGTAGTAAACCCTCACTAAATTTATAGCAATCTTTGTTCCAATGCAGATAGAATTATATATATTTTAATTCTAGATTTATGGTTAGATCTACCTTCTGCTAGCGTCGTATGCCTTTTATTTAAATGTTTTGCATTTTAAAATTTGTACTAACTGATATGATGTACTTTATGCAGAGTATATGCAGGGACACTGAGTGGAATTACTATTGAATTATTAGGAAAAATGTATTATTGTGTTATACTTATAATAAGATCACGTATTAAGAGTTTTAATTTTTGAAAACATTGTGTTTAAGTTTTGATCAAGATTGTAAGCTCAATACAAAAGATTAAGTAGCCAATTGCCATAACAAGTAAGCAAGAAGTCAACAAACCGTAGCTGTGGTAAAGTCGACATTGTAGCTTTTTTAAAGCAGTCTTAATTAATAATTAATTACTAATTGATCAATTTTTTTATACAAAACACACCATTCTTTACTACAAGTTATGCATTGCTGTTTTATTGCTTAATTATTAAAAATGACATGTAGATGTTCAATATTTTTAAAACAATAGATAACTTGCAATAACACAAACTAAATTTCGCTATGAAAAAGTTGGGAAAAGGTAAAACCACTCAAAGTAGCCAATATTTCAAGCGTCATTTCTACTATGTATGTGGGCCAATCATATCAAACTTTTTTCCTATGATAGCCTCTAGTTTTATCTGTCAAACGATATGGATTTCATGGCCATTTATTGAAAGGAAAGTCATTAAAAAATATTCCAAAAACACTTGCATTTATCTTCAAAGAGTTTTTCTCCCAAACGGCTTGTCCAATCTCAGGTTTTTTTATTTCAGAATTACTCTTTTTCGCAGTTCTACTGTATGAGATAAAAAATAGAATAAATTCTAAAAAAATGTAAAAAATAAGTTTGAAAAAGTCAAGTTCCCTTTGTACGATTTTTGTGAAATTATCTCATTCACTAGATATTAAGATATCTAGGATATTGGCGTAAACAGAATTTGAAATGTATGTTGGTTTTTTGAGAAAAAACGCCATAAAATGAAAAATGTAAGTTCTAGAGTTGGCCACTTGGTGTCGCACCCTCTCACGATTTGATAAAGAATAAGAGCTGCTGCCATTAGCGCACATCCTTCAGGTCGTGAATATAAACACGGCCGTTATCTTGTTTCTTCATATAGTTTTTTCCCATTTCTAATTCGCAGGTGTTTAATGTTATGGGCCCTCCTCAACTCCATGCATTTCCAAAACAGTTGTTTATTGTCTACTGTTAGTGATTCATTGATCTATCGCTAGCTGCGGAAGAAGCTGAGAATGCGATCTTGTATTAAAATTGCGTTTAATCCTTCATGCTTTTAAAAAGTCTTCTTTGTCTAGGCAGCTCACAAATTTCAAAATGATTTCGCGATTTACCTGGTTAACACAAATCAGGTTTCGATCTATGGCATGCGTCGATTGAAAAACCTATCATTTTTACTGTAGCCAATACTATCTCACCATCAGGTTCCAAAACTCCTGAGATGTCCAGTTATTCAGTGTAGTATATTGCCTTAAATTGCTTAATTTGATTTTCAAGTTTAAATTTTCTTTGTGCAGTGATGTCTGTGCGCTAGATAACTTATCTATTTATTTTATACAGACTTTATTTTTCTTGTCTTGTTCCCTTATCAGACCATAGGTGTAATTAATTTTTGTGTGGCAGTTAACGAATTAATGGCACGTAAAAGATCCTCTAGAGTAGATTCATTTATATCTCCATTGTCGGCAATAGCAATACAATTGCCACATTTCTAGTTTCATTATCACTTTCATTCGAAAGTGTACCCACACATTTTATGTGCACTGCACATGTTGGTTGTGTTTCGTGTTTGAAATGGCAAGTTTGTTTAAACAAAACGCACAGCTGCTTAACATTATTTTTACTTGCTCACAGTCGTACAATCTATATTTGAGAAGCTATTTTTGCTGAAAACCTCCTTTCAGTACATTTGTTAGTATTTATCTTTAGTACGTGCCGTTGCATGAAGGTTTGTGTCTTGTTTTTTATTATTTTATATAAACACTGTTAAAAGCTTAACATCTTATCTGATAAGTGATATTTTAAAGTCGATATTTTAGGCAAAAAAATATGGTGTGATACACGTACACAACTGCCTTTTACAGTGATCTAATAATTAATTAGTCAAAAATTTGTCTTTAGCTTCCCTACTACAGTATATAAAAAAACCAAAAGAAAAAAAATTTAGAGGTATTCAACTGGATAATTTCGTATTTCACATCAATACACATTAAGAATACAATATGTAATGTAATGTTTAAAAAAAATCGTTCAAGCCGTTTTTGAGAAAATCGAAGAAAACTGAAAAATCGCAAGAGTAAATACCATACTTTCTGTTAACCTGATTTTCTTCAAAACCTTGCTATATCGCATCTAGATAGTAGACAAAACTTAGATATGAAGTTTCAACGCCATACCTCTTTTCATTTTTGAGATATTATTCTGTTCACACACACACACACACACAGACTGACAGATAGACCAATGAACAAAAACGTGTTTTTTGGGTTCAGGCAACTCTAAAACGTGAAGATCTGTTGAAAACTCAATTTCGAATTTTTGGGGTGAATCCAATACTTCCTTTATCGTAAAAGGAAGTAAAAAAAAACAACAGTGGAGAAATATCTAGAGTAAAAATCTTAAAAATATATAAGGAAAATCAGGTAAAACATATACAGTAAAAATGACAAGAAATTCGAAATTATCATCTTAACATGACCTCTCAGTGATGAATAGATATATATCTACATACATGAAAAATAAACTAATGCTTAATTATAATAGGAATAAAAAGGAAACTAAATTGTGGCTAATTGTGAGTCGAACTAAACTACACCTCTCTAATGCTGTGTTGGAAGACTTGGGAGTTGAGAAGAACATCTACATTATTATTAATTGCCAGTAAACTATAGGAAGAAATGATAAATCTAGACAATGGAGAATTATGTGAGCAAATTTTTTAAGTGTTACATAAATAACTGGTAGTGGCGAGTATCAACAACGGGATTATTTAGAATTCTAACCATTTCCAAAGTGAGTATCCTCAGGTTTGTCCAATTTTTGATATATTTTACTGATTGGTCATTGAATTTAAGCTTAATAAACTTTAAAAAAAATTACATGTGTTTTATTTTTATGTAATACGTGTATTGGGCTTTCCACATTATTGATGCAAAGTTAATTTGACTGTACACCAGCATAATATAATGAATTTAATTATTTAATAAAAAAACGTTTCAAAATTCTCATAATAAATCCTAGTATTTTCTAGGCTTTGCAGACTATAATATTAATGTATTTTGAACCTTAGCTTAGTGTTAAAAAGATCACATATTTCCGTGACGTGATTTTAAGGAATGGGTATGAAGTCTTTAATTAAACATAATTGGTTTTAAATTCCGAGTAAAGCTTATCTGAACATCTTTATCAAAATTAAGATACATTTTGTTATTATGGCAGTAGGAATACAACCTGTCCAGCATTCACTGGCTTAATGTGTCTGGCGAACTGGAACAAGGAGTTGTTTGAATACTTTGTGGACTAGGCAGATTTGCCCTTTTTGCTGTTTGTGCATCGTCGCTCTAAAAACTGAATGTTGATGTGGAGTTATTTATAGTCCTCTATGCCAGTTGTTCGGAACGACATAAAACTGATGGTCATTCAAGTCCAGTGTAGTTTGATTCCGTGGGGCGTGGCCGGCTGACACACAGTGGTTGTAATGCTTTAGATCAGGCATGTGCAACCTTTTTTTTTTGTAGAGGGCCGAATGGAAAAATTTAATGTGGATCACGGGGCAAAACAAAACAGTTGAGCTGCACTTTTACCTAAGTGTCTGAAATGACGAGTTGCTGTATTCTTGGCTGCAAAATCAGATGCGAACTATTAAAAAAATACTAAAAAGGAAGAGCTAAGAGCAGCATATCAACAATAATGAAAATCGGTGGGAAGAAATACGCGTGGATGGCATATGGTACTTAAAAGGTACTGTCGTTACCACTTTATTTTCATATCATATAACCAGACCTGAAAATGAAATTTTCTTCGTTCCTGAAGATTAATTTTCTGAACCTTGCTTTGAAGACAGAAATAGCAAAAACAGGAATTTGCTACCCAAAGCACGTATGAATTCCTACAGCAAGGCAAGGATTGCGTTTTACTTTCAAAATTAATAACCCGCATGCAAACACAATTTAAAAAAGAACAGCGTTATCTTGAGCAAAAAATTATACAATGAAAAGAGTAAAAACGAGAAACTTTAACAAGATTTCAAAAACATTTTTACTAAAGACGAGTTCGAAGCTTTAACATGCCAAAGCATCGTTTTATGAAATGTTCAGATACCGGTCATACGAAATATGTAGGTATATATATTTCAGTTTCTTAACACGTGTTACTTATTTCTGATACAAACGGTACTCCCCGCTACGTTTTGTGTGCTTTGAAGCATCAGTGGAAATTTAAAAAAGGTTTTTTTAGATAAAACGATCTAGTGACTTTCAAACAGTATTTCTGCACATGCATGCACGATGCATGTTTTGGATCAAATATTGTCACTGACGTTTGTGTTTTCTCAACTCTTATCTAACTATATACAGGGCCTTTAAAGTATTCTAGAGTTCCTATATGCACTAAGAGTTGAGCCATTGGATCCACAAATCAAGGACTATGTGATGTAGCAAAGATTATTTCATTTATTTTAGTTGAAAGAAGTATGCATAAAATTTAAAATCCGCCATAATCAGGTGCTCCAGGGTTTGTGGATCCAAAACAAGACACCCTACATGTCCCAACTCTAGTATATACCGGGACTCTAGAGCAGGCATGTCAAACTCATATTAAGCATTGACGTTGTTAAAAATTTGTGCGGGCCGCAGTCATTTGGATGTTGGTGGAGAAGCACAATTATTAATAATTACATGATACACAGTTATGACAAAACTTTATTTTCTTTTTGTTTGACATAGTAATTACATACTGTCATACTACTTATATTACAATTACTATTACATACTTTATTTTTTTCAGGATATTTGGCATCGTTTTTGGGAGACCAGTTTTTCCACCTCTGGCATGAGATCTTGTGCTGTTACAACTTTCATAACTAACGATAAGTGTTCATCTGTCAATCTTGAAAGATGAGAAGTTTTATTTGCTTCATTATACTTCGCCTTTGAAAGAGAATGGGTCTGCAGTTCTATAAGTTCAAGTTGAATTTCTTCAGCTGCATTTTCGGCGTTATACGAATAAGGAGAGTTAAACAACAAGAAATCATTTTCGCAATAATTAAAATCTTGAAAACGTTTGTCAAATTCGCAATTCGCGCTTTAGTGCTTCAAGTTGAACAACATATTTTTTAAATTTCAGTTGTTTCAATTTTTTAACTTCCTGACATGTAGAAAAGTGTGTAACGTTTTCCTGGTTTAGTTGACTTGTCCAAAGTATAAGTTTGGCTTTGAAACATTTCACATCATCGTACATTTCAGTCACAACTCTGTTTTTTCCTTGTAACTTCACATTTAAATCATATAAATGTCCGGTCAAATCAACTGTAAATGCCAAATCTTGCACCCAACTATCTTCCTTAAGAGTACCAACTTCCTTATCCTTCATCTCCAAGAATAACACAATTTCTTCTCTCAGCACAAAGAATCTTTTCAAGACGTTGTGGCACGATAACCATCGAACTTCCGTATATTATGGAATACCATCAAATGCACTTCCCAGCTCACTTAATAACGTATGAAACTGTCGGTGATTTAAGCCACGTGCGCGAATATAGTTAACAGTTTTTGTCACAAGTTTAAGTAACGGGTGTTCATTAATTATTCCGGTCAAGTTGCCTTTGAAATTTTTGTTGTATGAATATGTTGGTGGCACTGTAAGTCTTATGTCAAATTTGAGGTTATCAGGTTAGGTTTTCCATCAGTTTTGACAGAAACTGACACAAAACCTAACCTGCTAACCTCAAATTTGATGTATTAAAAATTAAATCAAATTCTTATTTTGGTATCATAAAGGTATTTAAGACAAATAACACAAATAAAATTAAAAAATTTCGGGCGCGGGCCGCAAATTCATTATAGTAAAAAATATAAGGCATATGCACATAGATAATTAACGGGCCACATGTTTGACACCCCTACTCTAGAGTATTCTACAGTGGCTATATAAGGACAGTGTGGTCAATTTTGGTCCTGTTTCTGATTGGTTGTTTTAAAATCCGCCATTAAGAGTCGTTTTACGAAATCACACATAGTCACACAAAATTGCTTCTAAGTCCTTTATTATTGAAAGTAGCCCCAATATAAGTGGAATGAAATAATCCTCATAAAATTCTACAGTGTTCTGTGTAAGCGAATGCCGAATTTTCGTTTGCATAAGTAAATGTCAACGAGTTAAAGTAAAATGCTTTTTGCGAAAATTGCGCATTAGTCCAAATCAAAAGCTATAATAAACTATATAAATGTCTTAATGCCAAAGATTATTGCATCAAATTAAAGAGAATTTATGGGCTACGTAACACTGAATATTCTATTCCTCTAAATTAACTGGTGGAATAAATACAACGGTTTGATTATGAATATAAAAAAAAACTTTTTGTTGAGTTTTTGTACGTAATCTTTGTGTCGATCAACGCAAAATGTGTTACGGTATAATCTTAATGAATCGACATTGCATGTATTCAACGTCAAAGAGCGGGTTAGGTTTAGAAGGGTTTGCCGGTTGTAATGTAGCATGCTGTGAGAATGCTTAATTATTTTCAATTAATATCAAGATATCAAAAGGGTATCATGTGATAACAAGTGTAAGAGAATAACGGGTGGCAGTAAATATTAGCAACTAAGAGGTTGTTTACAAAGGTTGAAAAAGTTTCTATAATTTAGAGAATCTCAGTAAAAATATTCACATTAAAGGTCTAATAATACCTTTAATTGTGAGGATATAATTCAAGTTTGATACGTGTTAGTAAGAATAGCCTTCTGCATGATCAAATACTGACCAAGGGGTCAATATTATTCTTCACATAGTGAGTTGGAGATTTATAGAAGCCATTTCAAGTGGTCATTGGTTTACAAGCCATCAATTTAGTGAGTGTTTGTGTGTGGCATGCTGCAATACCGTTTTAAGAAAATATTAAACGGTCAAGTCTGTCTACAACGAGCTTTTATGGGTCCTCATCATCTCCAAGTAGGTGTTTGACGACTTCGATCAGTGTGAAACTGATATTAGAACCACATCGATAGTACGAGTTCGGCTGTTGAAGGTTAGTGTATTCTAGTAACAGTTTGGATACGGCAAATTTAGAATTTAAAACGTGTATTTAGATTTAGAGAATCTTAGAATATTAAGTTTTCTAAATTAATATGGTGATTTGAGTACTCGACGGTTTCGATCTTTATAATTAGAAATTTATCATTTTGGGTCTAGTTATTTTTGAAAAAGTATTTAACCTCATTTATTGGAATTTTCATTTAATTAAATAATTTTGACAACTTTAATCTGACTATTAATTTGTAATGTCAATTCAAACGTTTAATACACTATAACAGTTAATTAGATTCAAACTCAAGTACGAAGAGTGTGATTTAAAATAATCAAACTAATATTTATTTGTTCATTCAAAGTACAATTCATTAATACAGTATATATATTTGACATTAACTCATTCAGCTGGGAAGTACAGAGAGTCTCAATTGCTAAATAAGCTGGCTAGCCGAGGTATATTTAAACATGACATAATTTCAAAGTCAATTATGAAAGTATGATATATGTCAATATATGATTCAGTTGAAAGCAACAAGGTAAGTGAGAATTATATACATTATTATTGATATTACTTCTGTGAATTAAGCAAACAGGGTAGATATCACTAGTTTTTATTATACATAAAAACTCCTACAGAAAGAGTAGTATAATAAAATTGTCGCGCAACGTGAGGCCCGAAAGGAAGGTGTAATAAATTTAGCTCCACAAAGTGAGGCGCGAAAGATAAACAAATAAGATTGTAAAATAATTGGTATCGATCAACGTGAGGGTTCGAGGCATTTAGAAGAGAGGATACGTATATGAATTTGCGGTCGGGTTTTAGAAAACCAACAAGGAAGTTAAAGAAAATGGATGGACTTCAATTAGAACAGGGTGATAACGTAGTAAATACGGAAGGACGTCAAATGCAAGAAGCTAGTACATTAGTCAGTGCATCAAATGACAGCAACATGATGCGAATGATGCAAGAAATTTTAAATAAAGTATCTACAGTAGAAAACACAATGTCGAATAATAACCAGGAACTTTTAAATAAAGTATCTGCAGTAGAAAACACAATGTCAAATAATAACCAGGAACTTTTACATAAAGTATCTGCAGTAGAAAACACAATGTCGAATAATAACCAGGAAATTAGATCTGTAGTTGAAGACAGCAATCAAGAGATTGTAAATAAGGTGATTGAGGTGGAAACTGCAATGTCAGAAAAAATCGATACAATTGAAGCAAAATTAAAGACGTTCCAAACAGAAAATGGAAATCTTATAAATAAGTTAAGGGTACAATTAGAACGACAATTGGTACAGAAGGTAACACCTATCGAAAAGGAGGTAGATACCATTAGGTCACAAGTAGAACTGAACAAGGATAATATTAAAAATTTTGAAAACAAATTTGACAGTTATCAAGGTAACGTCAAAAATCAAATTCAGTCATTGAATACCGAGGTGAAAGATATCACAAACTGTTTACAAAATAGCTCAAATAGGGGGAATATCAGTTTTAATGGTGGTCTTGTTATGCAAGCAAGTCATGAGAGACCAAAGTTTAACGGGAATAGGCAGGTATTACACCCTATTAAGTTTCTAAAGAAATTGGAAAATTATTTTGATACTATGAAGATTGTAAGTAGTAAAAAGTTACAAGTAGCAATAGAATGTTTAGAACATGAGGTAAACATTTGGGCTGAAAGTCACTGTACTGAATGGGACAGCTATGAATCTTTTAAAGTTGATTTTATTAACAAGTTTTGGTCGAGAAATATCCAGGAAAAAGCTAGGGCTGAAATTTATATGGCAAGAATGTATAACGGTAGATTTGGAAGTTTTACGAAACACGTGTGGTATTGGATTGCGAGAGTGCAGTATTTAGAACCAAAGATACCTGACGAGATTCTGGTAGAAGCTCTTAGCAAACATTTTCCAATAGACGTACAAACAGCATTAGTAGCTTCGCAAGTGCAAAACGTAGAAGGAATGCTAAAGGTTTTGGAGGGTTTGGAAAATAGACAAACCAATTCAAAATTTGACGTAAGAGAAAAAACGTCAAATTTTCAAACTTCATATCCGTCAAAATTTGGAAATCGCAATGCAAACCAGTTTGAAACAAGAAATAGGATGAACCCAAACAATTACGACCAAAATCAAAATAAAATGTTAAGATTTGACAATAATGTTAGTGGAAGGGAAAATAATAGGAATAGCTATACGATTCAAACAAGGGGTGATTCACCAGTGTCATTTAATGCTAGGGATAGATCACCCAATACATCGCAAAACCAGGAAAACTAAAGGACCCGGTACAATTAGCTCCAATTGTTAAAATTCGGGTTTCAAAGGAGCAACAAGAGCATATAAATTTTGTGAAAAATTATTTTCAACAATATAACAAAATTCAAAAAGTTCATAATGTAGTTGATTTGGCATGTGATGTTTCGGAAAAAGAAAAAGAATTAGTAAATCAGGATTTACCTTATTTAAATGTAGAGATTGAAGGTATTAAGCAAGACTTGTTAATAGATACGGGTAGTTCGGTGAGTGTGATGTCGGAAGAAATGTTCGTAAGAATATTAGAACAAAATAATAAAATACCTATCTTACCATCAGTGGGTTTAACAATTCAAGGTGTCACTGGGGGAATTAGAAAAGTCAAAAAGCAGGCATTAATGTTGGTAAATATGGGAAGTTCAAAACATAAAATAGTATTTTTAATTATTAATCAATTAAATACTACATCCATTTTAGGCATGGATTGGATGTACAAGGTTAAAACTAATTTGAATTTTAACAGTAAGATAATGAAATTTGTAGATGCAGGACAAGGTTATGAAGTTTATTTTAAAAATAATTCTAACCAAGATAAAATTGTATCGAATGAATTGAAGTTAATATCAACAGTTAATTTAAATATACAAGATGAAACAAGGTTTGAGACAAAGGAGATACTATTTGAAAACAACAATGAGTTAAGGGAATCATTACAATTACAAAAAGATTTGAATTTAGTTTTGAAGGATCTAAAAGAAACAAATAATGAAACGCAATACATGAATGTTGAAGGAGTGGAGTTTGAAACAGAACCAACTTTAACAATACATCAGTTAAATAAACAATTTAATAAGGAGAAATTATATCCGATACAAGATATATTAGAAGAATATAATGTAATCTTTTCTGATAAGCCAGGCTTATGTAATCGTTTTATTTGTAAATTAAACATTAAGGATGAAACGGTATTTGTACAAAAATCTTATCCAATTCCTTTTGCAAAAAGAACAGCAGTTGAAAAAGAGATAAAAAGAATGTTAGATTTTGGTATCATTGATCATTCAGATTCACCTTATTCTAATCCCATAGTCGTAGTTACAAAAAAGAATGGGTCGGTACGAATTTGTTTGGATGCTAGAAGGTTGAATACAATATTAGTAGAAGATCGAGAATCACCACCATCAATAGATGAATTACTACAGAAATTTAATGGTGTTAAATTTTTATCATCTTTGGATTTAACTTGTGGTTATTGGCAAATCAGATTGCATGAAACGTCTCGAAAATATACAGCATTCTTAGTAAATGGTCGGAGTTATCAATTTAAAGTTTTACCTTTTGGATTGAATGTATCAATTGCTGTATTCAGTAAATGTTTAGATCATGTTTTGGGTCCAGAAGTATTATCGTTTGCAACGGTGTACGTCGATGATATCCTTTTAGCCTCGAAAACATTAGGTGAACATAGAAGTCAATTAGCTTTGGTTTTGGAGAAACTTAGATTAGCAGGTATGACAGTTAATGCTGATAAAACAGATCTATTGATGGATCACATAAAATTTTTAGGATATGTAATTAGTCCTCAAGGTATTAACGTGGATCCTGATAAAATAAAGACCATTCAAGATTTTAAGCCACCTAAAAGCAAAAAAGAATTACAATCATTTTTGGGAATATGTAATTTTTATAGAAAGTTTGTCTGCAACTATGCTTCGTCTGTAGTTAAACTTACGCATTTGTTAAAGAAGAATAATAAATGGAAATGGGGAATGGAGGAGCAAAAAGCTTTTCAACAAATAAAAGAAAGATTTATTAAGATAGTAACTCTTTCACATCCAGATTTCAACAAAACATTTTATATAGCAACTGATGCATCGGGTTGTGCATTAGGAGCACATTTGTTTCAAATAAACGAAGATGGTTCAACAGAAAATGTTATTTTTGCTAGTAGAGCATTGCTAGAAGCTGAAAAAAATTATATGACCACTGAGTTAGAACTATTAGCCATAGTGTTTGCTTGCAAAAAATTTAGAACTTATATTTTGGGATATGAAACTATAATTTTAACGGATCATAAAGCTTTAGAATTTTTAAGTAGCTGTAAAGCTTTGAGTGCACGTTTGATGCGATGGAGTATGTATTTGCAAGAATATAAACTCAAAATACAATATTGCAAGAGTAAGGATAATTTAGTAGCTGATTTCTTATCTAGATATGTGTACGGTGATGAAAAGAAATTGAATCCATTACTAGTAGCTTTGACTAGAGAAGTAATTCCAAGAACACAATTACCTAACTTACTTAACAATATAGAAAATGATCAGAACACGGATCAAAATATATTTTGGATAAAGAATGAAATGGTAACGAATGAACAGGGAAAGAGTGATGAATTGAAATTAAATTATAAGATTCATGAAAATATATTGTTTAGAAGAAGCAAGAGAAGTGAAGAATGGTGGTTACTATGTATTCCAGAAAAGTTAGAAAGAGAATTGATAAATGAGTATCATCAAATGTATGGACATTTTGGTATCAAGAAATGTACTGCACTATTAAAAGAAACTTGTTATATTACAAATATAGAACGTAAGGTTCAGAAAATATTAAAATACTGTGATTTATGTCAAAGAACTAAAGTAAGCAACAAAAGTCAGAAAACTCTCATGAGGAACATTGAAGCATTACAACCATTACAAATAGTATCTGTAGATTTGTTTGGTCCTTTACCTAGAGGAAAGTATGGAGTTACTTGTATATTTGTAATGAGAGATATATTTACAAAATTTGTTAAACTATATACAATCAAGAAACCAAATACTAAATCATTATTAAATAGAATTTTAAATGATTTTATAATTAATATAGGTAAGCCAGTTATAATTTTATCAGATCATGGATCACAATTTACAAGCAGATTATGGAAAGAAAAACTTAATGAACAGGGGATACAGTACAGGTATTCTGCTATTTATCACCCACAATCAAATCCAGTAGAAAGGATCATGAGAGAATTAGGCAGAATGTTTAGGTGTTATTGTAATATGAAGCATACAAGTTGGCCAAGTTATGTACAACATATAGAAGATTGGTTAAATTGTGTGGAAAGTGATACTACAGGATCAACACCTTATGAATTAATGAAAGGTCATAAACCGACTAGAATCATAGAAAATTTAATCAGATTTCCTGAAAGAATTGACACAACTACAGATCTAAAAATACAGTTAGCACAAGAAGTTTTTTTATCAAAGGCTCAAAGAAGAAAACGAAGACATGATAAGAATGTGGAACGTCCTATAAAATTCATGAGAGGCGATTTAGTATTAGTTCGAAATCACTTACAATCGTCAGTAATAGAAAAAACGATTAAGAAGTTCTTTTTACTATATGAAGGTCCATATGAAGTGGTCAAGGAAGTAGGGGAAAATGCCTATGTTCTAAATTATCCTGGGGAAAATAGGTATAAGTATACCCAAAATGCTTATAATTTAAAGAAGTATTATCATGAGAATAATATCAATAATGTAGTAAATCAGGTTATAGTATATCACAATAATGTAGATAAAAATGTTAATTGGAAAGAAGTTATGTCATGGGGTTACCTTAATAATGATGTAAATACAGAGTAACTTGGTTAACAAGGTTAATTTTAGAATTTTAATATTTTTGAAATGAGTTAAGGTTAATTGTAAATAATTTAAAATAGACAAATATCAATTTTTACATAAAAGCTCGTTAGAGATCTTTTAAATGAAAAAATTGGGGGGAATAAACTGTAATGTAGCATGCTGTGAGAATGCTTAATTATTTTCAATTAATATCAAGATATCAAAAGGGTATCATGTGATAACAAGTGTAAGAGAATAACGGGTGGCAGTAAATATTAGCAACCAAGAGGTTGTTGACAAGAGTGAAAAAGTTTCTATAATTTAAAGATTATCAGTCAAAATATTCACATTAAAGGTCGAATAATACCTTTAATTGTGAGGATATAATTCAAATTTGATACGTGTTAGTAAGAATAGCCTTCTGCACGATCAAATACTGACCAAGGGGTCAATATTAGTCTTCACATAGTGAGTTGGAGATTTATAGAAGCCATTTCAAGTGGTCATTGGTGAACAAGCCATCAGTTTAGTGAGTGTTTGTGTGTGTGGCATGCTGCAATACCGTTTTAAGAAAATATTAAACGGTCAAGTCTGCCTACAACGAGCTTTTATGGGTCATCATCATCTTCAAGTAGGTGTTTGACGACTTCGATCAGTGTGAAACTGATATTAGAGCAACATCCCAAGTACGAGTTTGGCTGTTGAAGGTTAGTGTATTCTAGTAACAGTTTGGATACGGCAAATTTAGAATTTAAAAAGTGTATTTAGATTTAGAGAATCTTAGAATATTAAGTTTTCTAAATTAATGGTGATTTGAGTACTCGACGGTTTCGATCTTTATAATTAGAAATTTATCATTTTGGGTTTAGTTATTTTTGAAAAAGTATTTAACCTCATTTATTGGAAATTTCATTTAATTAAATAATTTTGACAACTTTAATCTGACTATTAATTTGTAATGTCAATTCAAACGTTTAATACACTATAACAGTTAATTAGATTCAAACTCAAGTACTAAGAGTGTGATTTAAATAATCAAATTGATATTTATTTGGTTATTCAAGGTACAATTCATTAATACAGTTATATTTGACATTAACTCATTCAGCTGGGAAGTAGAGAGAGTCTCAATTGCTAAATAAGCTGGCTAGCCGAGGTATATTTAAACATGACATAATTTCAAAGTCAATTATGAAAGTATGAGATATGTCAATATATGATTTAGTTGAAAGCAACAAGGTAAGTGAGAATTATATATATCAGTATTGATCTTACTTCTGTGAATTAAGCAAACAGGGTAGATATCACTAGTTTTTATTATACATAAAAACTCCTACAGAAAGAGTAGTATAATAAAATTTAGGGACATATGGAACATCTAGGACGTCTAGGACGTCTGGGACGTTAAGGACATATGGGACATCTAGAACGCCTGGCACGTTAGGGACATGTGGGACATTTGGGACGTCTGGGACGTCTGGGACGTTAGGCACATATGGGACATCTGGCACGTCTGGGACGTTAGGGACATATGGGACATCTGGGACGGCTGGGACGGTAGGTGCATATAGGACATCTTGGACGTCTGGGACGTTAGGGACATATGGGACATCTGGGACGGCAGGGACGTAAGGGACATATGGGACATCTAGGACGTCTGGGACGTTAAGACACATGGAGCATCTAGGAAGTCTGGGACGTCTGGGACGTTAGGGACATACGAAACATCTGGAACGTCTGGGACGTTAGGACTCATGGAACATCTAGGACGTCTAGGACGTCTGGGACGTTAGGGACATATGAAACATCTAGGACGCCTGGGACGTCTGGGACGTTAGGGACATATGGGACATCTAAGACGTTTGGGACGTTAGGGACATGTGGGACATCTAGGACGTCTGGGACGTTAGGGATATATGGGACATCTAGGGCGTCTGGGACGTCTGGGACGTTAGGGACATATGAGACATCTGGGACGTTAGGGACATATAGGGTATCTAGGACGTCTGAGACGTAAAGGATGTACGGGACATCTTGGACGTCTGGGACGTTAGGAACATATGGGACAACTAGCACGTCTGGGACGTTAGGGACATATAGGATATCTAGGACGTCTGGGACGTTAGGGACATATGAGACATCTGGGACGTTTGGGACGTTAGGGACATATAGGGTATCTAGGACGTCTGGGACGTAAAGGGCATATGGGACATCATGGACGTCTGGGACGTTAGGGACATATGGGGCATCTAGGACGTCTGGGACGTCTGGGACGTTAAGGACATCTGAGACATCTAGCACGTCTGGGACGTCTGGGACGTTAGGGACATGTGGGACATCTAGGACGTCTGGGACGTTAGGGGCATATGGGATATCTAGGACGTCTTGTACGTCTGGGACGTTAGAAACATACGGGACAGCTGGGACGTCTGGGACGTTAGGGACATATGTGACATTTAATACGTCAGGGACGTTAAGGTCATATGGGACATCTAGGACGTCTGAGACGTCTGGGACGTTAGGGACATATGGGACATCTAGAACGTCTGGGACGTTAGGGATATATGTGACATTTAAGACGTCTGGGACGTCTGGGACGTTAGGGACATATGGGACATATTAGACATCTGGAACGTCTGGGTCGTTAGGGACATATGGGACATCTAGGACGTCTGGGACGTTAGGGATGTATGGGACATCTAGGACGTATGGGACGTCTGGGACGTTAGGGACGTATGCGACAACTAGGACGTCCTTGACGTTAGGGAAATATGGAACATACTAGACATCTGGAACGTCTGGGTCGTTAGGGACATATGGGACATCTAGGACGTCTGGGAGGTTACGGACATATATGACATCTCCGACGTCTGTGACGTCTGGGACGTTAGGGACATATGGGACGTCTGGGACGTTAGGGACATATAGGACATCTAGGACGTCTGGGACGTTAGAGACATATGGGACATCTAGGACCTCTGAGATGTTAGGGACATATAGAACATGTAAGACGTCTGGGACGTTAGGGACAAATAGGACATCTAGGACGTCTGGGACGTCTGGGACGTTAAGGACACCTGACACATCTAGCACGTCTGGGACGTCTGGGACGTTAGGGACATATGGAACTTCTGTGACGTCTGGGATGTTAGGGACACATAGGGTATCTAGGACGTCTAAGACGTTAAGGACATATGGGACATCTGGGACGTCTGAGACGTTAGGGACATATGGGACATCTAGGACGTTTGGGACGTTAGGGACATATTGGACATCTAAGACGTCTTGGACGTCTGGGACGTTAGGAACATACGGGACAGCTAGGACTTCTGGAACGTTAGGGACATATGGGACATTTAACACGTCTGGGACGTTAGGGACGTATAGGACATCTAGGACGTCTGAGACGTTAGTGACATATGGGACATCTAAGACGTCTTTGACGTCTGATATGTTATTGACATGTGGGACATGTAAGACGTCTGGGACGTTAGGGACAAATGGGACATCTAGGACGTATGGGACGTCTGGGACGTTAGGAACATATGCGACATCTAGGCCGTCTGGGACGTTAGGGACATATAGGATATCTAGGACGTCTGGGACGTTAGAGACATATGGGACATCTAGGACGTCTGGGACGTCTGAGATGTTAGGGACATATGGGACATGTAAGACGTCTGGGACGTTAGGGACAAATGTGACATCTGGGACGTCTGGGACGTTAGGGACATATGGGACATCTAGGACGTGTGGAACGTTAGGGACATATGGGACATCTAGGATGTTTTGGACGTCTGGGACGTTAGGAACATACGGGACAGCTGAGACGTCTGGAACGTTAGGGACATATGGGACATTTAATACGTCTGGGACGTTAGGGACATATGGGACACTTAGGACGTCTGGGACGTCTGGGACGTTAACGACGTATGGGACATCTAGGACGCCTGGGACGTTAGAGGCATATAGGACATCTAGGACGTCTGTGACGTTACGAACATATGGAACATCTGGGACGGCTGGTGTAAGGGACATATGGGACATCTAGGACGTCTGGGACGTGAGGACACATGGAACATCTAGGACGTCTGGGACGTCTGGGACGTTAGGGACATACGAAACATCTGGGACGTCTGGGACGTCAGGGACATATGGGACATCTAGGACGTCTGGGACGTTAGGGACATATGGGACATCTGGGACGTCTGGGACGTTAGAGGCATATAGGACATCTAGGACGTCTGTGACGTTAGGAACATATGGAACATCTAGGACGGCTGGTGTAAGGGACATATGGGACAACTAGGACGTCTGGGACGTGAGGACACATGGAACATCTAGGACGTCTGGGACGTCTGGACATTAGGGACATACGAAACATCTGGCTCGTCTGGGACGACAGGGACATATGGGACGTCTAGGACGTCTGGGACGTTAGGGACATATGAAACATCTAGGACGTCTGGGACGTCTAGGACGTTAGGGACATATGGGACATCTAAGACGTCTAGGACGTTAGGGACATGTGGGACATCTAGTACGTCTGGGACGTCTGGGACGTTAGGGATATATGGGACATTTAAGACGTCTAGGACGTTAGGGACATGTGAGACATCTAGTGCGTCTGGGACGTCTGGGACGTTAGGGACATATGAGACATCTGGTACGTTTGGGACGTTAGGGACATATAAGGTATCTAGGACGTCTGAGACGTAAAGGGCATATGGGACATCATGGACGTCTGGGACGTTAGGGACATATGGGACATCTAGGACGTCTGGGACGTTAGGAATATATGGGACACCTTAAACGTCTGGGACGTCTGGGACGTAAGGGACATACGGGACATCTAGGACGTCTGGGACGTCTAAGATGTTAGGGACATATAGGACATGTAAGACGTCTGGGACGTTAGGGACATATAGGACATCTAGGACGTCTGGGACGTCTGGGACGTTAGGGACATACGGGACATCTAGGACGTCTGGGACGTCTAAGATGTTAGGGACATATGGGACATGTAAAACGTCTGGGACGTTAGGGACATATAGGACATCTAGAACGTCTGGGACGTCTGGGACGTTAGGGACATGTGGGACATCTAGGACGTCTGGACGTTAGAAACATATGGGACATCTAGGACGTCTTGTACGTCTGAGACGTTAGAAACATACGGGACAGTTGGGACGTCTGGGACGTTAGGGATATATGTGACATTTAATACGTCTGGGACGTTAGGGACATATGGGACGTTTAAGTCTTCTCGGACGTCTTGGACGTTAGGGACATATGGGACATGTAGGACGTCTTGGACGTTAGGTACATATGGGACATCTGGGACGTCTGGGACGTTAGGGACATATGGGACATATGGGACATCTGGGACGTCTGGGACGTTAGGAAAATATGGGACGTCTGGGACGTCTGGGACGTTATTGACATATAGGACATCTAGGACGTCTAGAACGTTAGGGACATATGGGACATCTGGGACGTCTGGGACGTTAGGGACAAATGGGACGTCTGGGACGTTAGGGACATGTAGGACATCTAGAACGTCTAGAACGTTAGGGACATATGGGACATATGGGACATCTAGGACGTCTGAGACGTTAGCGACATATAGGACATCTAGGACGTCTGGGACGTTAGGGACATATGGGACATCAAGGACGTCTGGGACGTCTGGGACGTAAGGGAAATATGGGACATCTATGACGTTTGGGACGTTAGGGACATATGGAACTTTTAGGACGTCTGGGACGTTAGTAACATATGGGACATCTAGGACGTCTGGGACGTTAGTGGTATATGAGACATCTCGGACGTCAGGGACTTTAAGGACATGTGGGACATCTAGGATGTCTGGGACGTTAGGGACATATTTGACATTTGGGAAATCTGGGACGTCTGGGACGTTAGGGACATATGGGACAAATAGGACGTCTGGGACGTTAGGGACATGTGGGACATCTAGGATGTCTGGGACGTTAGGGACATATGTACATATGTGACATCTGGGACGTCTGGGACGTTAGGGACATATGGGACATCTGGGACGTCTGGGACGTTAAGGACATATGGGAGATCTAGAACGTCTGGGACGTTAGGGCATATGGGACATCTAGTACGTCTGAGACGTTAACGACATATAGGACATCTATGACGTCTGGAACGTTAGGGACGTATGGGACATCAAGGACGTCTGGGACGTCTGGGACGTAAGGGACATATGGGACATCTATGACGTTTGGGACGTTAGGGACATGTGGGACATCTAGGATGTCTGGGACGTTAGGGACATATGGGACATCTGGGACGTCTGAGACGTTAACGACATATAGGACATCTAGGACGTCTGGGACGTTAGGGACATATGGGACATCAAGGACGTCTGGGACGTCTGGAACGTAAGGGACATATGGGACATCTATGACGTTTGGGACGTTAGAGACATCTGGGACTTTTAGGACGTCTGGGACGTTAGTAATATATGGGACATCTAGAACGTCTGGGACGTTAGGGGTCTATGAGACATCTCGGACGTCTGGGACTTTAGGGACATGTGGGACATCTAGGATGTCTGGGACGTTAGGGACATATTTGACATATGGGACATCTGGTACGTCTGGGAGGTTAGGGACATATGGGACATTAAGGACGTTTGGGACGTTAGGGACATGTGGGACATCTAGGATTTCTGGGACGTTAGGGACATATGCGACATATGTGACATCTGGGACGTCTGGGACGTTAGGGACATATGGCACATCTGGGACGTTTGGGACGTTAGGGCATATGGGACATCTAGTACGTCTGGCACGTCAGCGGCGTTAGAGAAATATGGGACATCTAGGACGTCTGGGACGTCAGGGGCGTTAGGGACATATAGGACATTTGGGATGTCTGGGACGTTAGGGACGTATAGGACATCTAGGACGTCTGGGACGTTAGGGACATATAGGACATCTGGGATGTCTGGGACGTTAGGGACGTATAGGACATCTAGGACGTCTGGGGCGTTATGGACATATGAGACATCTGGGACGTTTGGGACTCTAGGGACATATAGGGTATCTAGGACGTCTGAGACGTTAATGGCATATGGAACATCATGGACCTTTGGGACGTTAGGGACGTATGGGACATTTAGGACGTCTGAGACGTTAGGAATATATGGGACATCTAAAGCGTCTGGGACGTCTGGGACGTTAGGGACATACGGGACATCTAGGACGTCTTGGACGTCTGGGATGTTAGGAACATACGGGACAGCTGGGACGTCTGGAACGTTAGGAACATATGGGACATTTAATACGTCTGGGACGTTAGGGACATATGGGACATCTAGGACGTCAGGGACGTCTGGGACGTTAAGGACATATGCGACATCTAGGACGCCTAAGACGTTAGGGACATATGAGAGATATGGGACATGTGGGACGTCTGGGACGTTAGGCACATATGGGACATCTGGGACGTCTAGGACGTTAGGGACATATGGGACATCAGGGACGTCTGGGACGTTAAGGACATATGGCACATCTGGGACGTCTGGGACGTTAGGATCATATGGGACATCTAGGACGTCTGGGACGTCTGAAATGTTAGGGACATATGGGACATGTAAGACGTCTGGGACGTTAGGGAAATATGGGACTAGGACGTCTGGGACGTTAAGGACATCTGAGACATCCAGCACGTCTGGGACTTCTGGCACGTTAGGGACATATGGGACATCTAGGACGTCTGGGACGTTAGAGACATATGGGACATCTAGGACGTATGGGACGTCTGAGATGTTAGGGAAATATGGGACATGTAAGACGTCTGGGACGTTAGGGACAAATGGGACATCTAGCACGTCTGGGACGTCTGGGACGTTAAGGACACCTAAGACATCTAGGACGTCTGGGACGTCTGGGACGTTAGGGACATATGGAACATCTGGGACGTCTGGGATGTTAGGGACACATAGGGTATCTAGGACGTCTGACACGTTAAGGACATGTGGGACATCTGGGACGTCTGGGACGTTAGGGACATATGTGACATCTAGGACGTGTTGGACGTTAGGGACATATGGGACATCTAGGACGTCTGGAACGTTAGGGACGTATGGGACATCAAGGACGTCTGGGACGTCTGGGACGTAAGGGACATATGGGACATCTATGACGTTTGGGACGTTAGGGACATGTGGGACATCTAGGATGTCTGGGACGTTAGGGACATATGGGACATCTAGGACGTCTGGGACGTCTGAAATGTTAGGGACATATGGGACATGTAAGACGTCTGGGACGTTAGGGAAATATGGGACTAGGACGTCTGGGACGTTAAGGACATCTGAGACATCCAGCACGTCTGGGACTTCTGGCACGTTAGGGACATATGGGACATCTAGGACGTCTGGGACGTTAGAGACATATGGGACATCTAGGACGTATGGGACGTCTGAGATGTTAGGGAAATATGGGACATGTAAGACGTCTGGGACGTTAGGGACAAATGGGACATCTAGCACGTCTGGGACGTCTGGGACGCTAAGGACACCTAAGACATCTAGGACGTCTGGGACGTCTGGGACGTTAGGGACATATGGAACATCTGGGACGTCTGGGATGTTAGGGACACATAGGGTATCTAGGACGTCTGACACGTTAAGGACATGTGGGACATCTGGGACGTCTGGGACGTTAGGGACATATGGGACATCTAGGACGTGTTGGACGTTAGGGACATATGGGACATCTAGGACGTCTTGGACGTCTGGGACGTTAGGAACATATGGGACGTCTAGGACGTCTGGGACGTTAGGGACATATCAAACATCTAGGACGTCTGGGACGTCTAGGACGTTAGGGCCATATGGGACATCTAAGACGTCTAGGACGTTAGGGACATGTGGGACATCTAGTACGTCTGGGACGTTAGGGATATATGAGACATCTAAGACGTCTAGGACGTTAGGGACATGTGAGACATCTAGTGCGTCTGGGACGTCTGGGACGTTAGGGACATATGAGACATCTGGTACGTTTGGAACGTTAGGGACATATAAGGTATCTAGGACGTCTGAGACGTAAAGGGCATATGGGACATCATGGACGTCAGGGACGTTAGGGACATATGGGGCATCTAGGACGTCTGGGACGTCTGGGACGTTAAGGACATCTGAGACATCTAGCACGTCTGAGACGTCTGGGACGTTAGGGACATGTGGGACATCTAGGACGTCTGGGACGTTAGGGGCATATGGGACATCTAGGACGTCTTGCACGTCTGGGACGTTAGAAACATACGAGACAGCTGGGACGTCTGGGACGTTAGGGACATATGTGACATTTAATACGTCAGGGACGTTAAGGTCATATGGGACATCTAGGACGTCTGAGACGTCTGGGACGTTAGGGACATATGGGACATCTAGAACGTCTGGGACGTTAGGGATATATGTGACATTTAAGACGTCTGGGACGTCTGGGACGTTAGGGACATATGGGACATATTAGACATCTGGAACGTCTGGGTCGTTAGGGACATATGGGACATCTAGGACGTCTGGGACGTTAGGGATGTATGGGACATCTAGGACGTATGGGACGTCTGGGACGTTAGGGACGTATGCGACAACTAGGACGTCTTTGACGTTAGGGACATATGGAACATATTAGACATCTGGAACGTCTGGGTCGTTAGGGACATATGGGACATCTAGGACGTCTGGGAGGTTACGGACATATATGACATCTACGACGTCTGTGACGTCTGGGACGTTAGGGACATGTGGGACGTCTGGGACGTTAGGGACATATAGGACATCTAGGACGTCTGGGACGTTAGAGACATATGGGACATCTAGGACGTCTGAGATGTTAGGGACATATGGAACATGTAAGACGTCTGGGACGTTAGGGACAAATGGGACATCTAGGACGTCTGGGACGTCTGGGACGTTAAGGACACCTGAGACATCTAGCACGTCTGGGACGTCTGGGACGTTAGGGACATATGGAACTTCTGGGACGTCTGGGATGTTAGGGACACATAGGGTATCTAGGACGTCTGAGACGTTAAGGACATATGGGACATCTGGGACGTCTGAGACGTTAGGGACATATGGGACATCTAGGACGTTTGGGACGTTAGGGACATATGGGACATCTAAGACGTCTTGGACGTCTGGGACGTTAGGAACATACGGGACAGCTGGGACTTCTGGAACGTTAGGGACATATGGGACATTTATCACGTCTGGGACGTTAGGGACATATCGGACATCTAGGACGTCTGAGACGTTTGTGACATATGGGACATCTAAGACGTCTTTGACGTCTGATATGTTATTGACATGTGGGACATGTAAGACGTCTGGGACGTTAGGGACAAATGGGACATCTAGGACGTATGGGACGTCTGGGACGTTAGGAACATATGCGACATCTAGGCCGTCTGGGACGTTAGGGACATATAGGATATCTAGGACGTCTGGGACGTTAGAGACATATGGGACATCTAGGACGTCTGGGACGTCTGTGATGTTAGGGACATATGGGACATGTAAGACGTCTTGGACGTTAGGGACAAATGGGACATCTGGGACGTCTGGGACGTTAGGGACATATGGGACATCTAGGACGTGTGGAACGTTAGGGACATATGGGACATCTAGGATGTTTTGGACGTCTGGGACGTTAGGAACATACGGGACAGCTGATACGTCTGGAACGTTAGGGACATATGGGACATTTAATACGTCTGGGACGTTAGGGACATATGGGACACTTAGGACGTCTGGGAGATCTGGGACGTTAACGACGTATGGGACATCTAGGACGCCTGGGACGTTAGAGGCATATAGGACATCTAGGACGTCTGTGACGTTAGGGACATATGGAACTTTTAGGACGTCTGGGACGTTAGGAACATATGGGACATCTAGGACGTCTGGGACGTTAGTGGTATATGAGACATCTCGGACGTCAGGGACTTTAAGGACATGTGGGACATCTAGGATGTCTGGGACGTTAGGGACATATTTGACATTTGGGAAATCTGGGACGTCTGGGACGTTAGGGACATATGGGACATTTAGGACGTCTGGGACGTTAGGGACATGTGGGACATCTAGGATGTCTGGGACGTTAGGGCATATGGGACATCTAGTACGTCTGAGACGTTAACGACATATAGGACATCTATGACGTCTGGAACGTTAGGGACGTATGGAACATCAAGGACGTCTGGGACGTCTGGGACGTAAGGGACATATGGGACATCTATGACGTTTGGGACGTTTGGGACATGTGGGACATCTAGGATGTCTGGGACGTTAGGGACATATGGGACATCTGGGACGTCTGAGACGTTAGCGACATATAGGACATCTAGGACGTCTGGGACGTTAGGGACATATGGGACATCAAGGACGTCTGGGACGTCTGGAACGTAAGGGACATATGGGACATCTATGACGTTTGGGACGTTAGGGACATCTGGGACTTTTAGGACGTCGGGACGTTAAGAACATATGGGACATCTAGAACGTCTGGGACGTTAGGGGTCTATGAGACATCTCGGACGTCTGGGACTTCAGGGACATGTGGGACATCTAGGATGTCTGGGACGTTAGGGACATATTTGACATATGGGACATCTGGTACGTCTGGGAGGTTAGGGACATGTGGGACATCTAGGATTTCTGGGACGTTAGGGACATATGCGACATATGTGACATCTGGGACGTCTGCGACGTTAGGGACATATGGGACATCTGGGACGTTTGGGGCGTTAGGGCATATGGGACATCTAGTACGTCTGGCACGTCAGCGGCGTTAGAGAAATATGGGACATCTAAGACGTCTGGGACGTCAGGGGCGTTAGGGACATATAGGACATTTGGGATGTCTGGGACGTTAGGGACGTATAGGACATATAGGACGTCTGGGACGTTAGGGACATATAGGACATCTGGGATGTCTGGGACGTTAGGGACGTATAGGACATCTAGGACGTCTGGGGCGTTATGGACATATGAGACATCTGGGACGTTTGAGACTCTATGGACATATAGGGTATCTAGGACGTCTGAGACGTTAATGGCATATGGAACATCATGGACCTTTGGGACGTTAGGGACGTATGGGACATTTAGGACGTCTGAGACGTTAGGAATATATGGGACATCTAAAGCGTCTGGGACGTCTGGGACGTTAGGGACATACGGGACATCTAGGACGTCTTGGACGTCTAAGATGTTAGGAACATACGGGACAGCTGGGACGTCTGGAACGTTAGGAACATATGGGACATTTAATACGTCTGGGACGTTAGAAACATATGGGACATCTAGGACGTCAGGGACGTCTGGGACGTTAGGGACATATGGGACATCTAGGACGGCTACGACGTTAGGGACATATGAGAGATATGGGACATCTGGGACGTCTGGGACGTTAGGCACATATGGGACATCTGGGACGTCTAGGACGTTAGGGACATATGGGACATCAGGGACGTCTGGGACGTTAGGGACATATGGCACATCTGGGACGTCTGGGACGTTAGGATCATATGGGACATCTAGGACGTCTGGGACGTCTGAAATGTTAGGGACATATGGGACATGTAAGACGTCTGGGACGTTAGGGAAATATGGGACATCTAGGACGTCTGGGACGTTAAGGACATCTGAGACATCCAGCACGTCTGGGACTTCTGGCACGTTAGGGACATATGGGACATCTAGGACGTCTGGGACGTTAGAGACATATGGGACATCTAGGACGTCTGGGACGTCTGAGATGTTAGGGAAATATAGGACATGTAAGACGTCTGGGACGTTAGGGACAAATGGGACATCTAGCACGTCTGGGACGTCTGGGACGTTAAGGACACCTGAGATATCTAGGACGTCTGGGAAGTCTGGGACGTTAGGGACATATGGAACATCTGGGACGTCTGGGATGTTAGGGACACATAGGGTATCTAGGACGTCTGACACGTTAAGGACATGTGGGACATCTGGGACGTCTGGGACGTTAGGGACATATGGGACATCTAGGACGTGTTGGACGTTAGGGACATATGGGACATCTAGGACGTCTTGGACGTCTGGGACGTTAGGAACATATGGGACGTCTAGGACGTCTGGGACGTTAGGGACATATCAAACATCTAGGACGTCTGGGACGTCTAGGACGTTAGGGACATGTGGGACATCTAGTACGTCTGGGACGTTAGGGATATATGGGACATCTAAGACGTCTAGGACGTTAGGGACATGTGAGACATCTAGTGCGTCTGGGACGTCTGGGACGTTAGGGACATATGAGACATCTGGTACGTTTGGGACGTTAGGGACATATAAGGTATCTAGGACGTCTGAGACGTAAAGGACATATGGGACATCATGGACGTCTGGGACGTTAGGGACATATGGGGCATCTAGGACGTCTAGGACGTTAGGGACATGTGGGACATCTAGTACGTCTGGGACGTTAGGGATATATGGGACATCTAGGACGTCTGGGACGTCTGAGATGTTAGGGAAATATAGGACATGTAAGACGTCTGGGACGTTAGGGACAAATGGGACATCTAGCACGTCTTTGACGTCTGGGACGTTAAGGACACCTGAGACATCTAGGACGTCTGGGAAGTCTGGGACGTTAGGGACATATGGAACATCTGGGACGTCTGGGATGTTAGGGACACATAGGGTATCTAGGACGTCTGACACGTTAAGGACATGTGGGACATCTGGGACGTCTGGGACGTTAGGGACATATGGGACATCTAGGACGTGTTGGACGTTAGGGACATATGGGACACTTAGGACGTCTGGGAGATCTGGGACGTTAACGACGTATGGGACATCTAGGACGCCTGGGACGTTAGAGGCATATAGGACATCTAGGACGTCTGTGACGTTAGGAACATATGGAACATCTGGGACGGCTGGTGTAAGGGACAAATGGGACATCTAGGACGTCTGGGACGTGAGGACACATGGAACATCTAGGACGTCTGGGACGTCTGGGACGTTAGGGACATACGAAACATCTGGGACGTCTGGGACGTCAGGGACATATGGGACGTCTAGAACGTTAGGGACATATGGGACATATAGGACATCTAGGACGTCTGAGACGTTAGCGACATATAGGACATCTAGGACGTCTGGGACGTTAGAAACATATGGGACATCAAGGACGTCTGGGACGTCTGGGACGTAAGGGAAATATGGGACATCTATGACGTTTGGGACGTTAGGGACATATGGAACTTTTAGGACGTCTGGGACGTTAGGAACATATGGGACATCTAGGACGTCTGGGACGTTAGTGGTATATGAGACATCTCGGACGTCAGGGACTTTAAGGACATGTGGGACATCTAGGATGTCTGGGACGTTAGGGACATATTTGACATTTGGGAAATCTGGGACGTCTGGGACGTTAGGGACATATGGGACATTTAGGACGTCTGGGACGTTAGGGACATGTGGGACATCTAGGATGTCTGGGACGTTAGGGCATATGGGACATCTAGTACGTCTGAGACGTTAACGACATATAGGACATCTATGACGTCTGGAACGTTAGGGACGTATGGAACATTAAGGACGTCTGGGACGTCTGGGACGTAAGGGACATATGGGACATCTATGACGTTTGGGACGTTAGGGACATGTGGGACATCTAGGATGTCTGGGACGTTAGGGACATATGGGACATCTGGGACGTCTGAGACGTTAGCGACATATAGGACATCTAGGACGTCTGGGACGTTAGGGACATATGGGACATCAAGGACGTCTGGGACGTCTGGAACGTAAGGGACATATGGGACATCTATGACGTTTGGGACGTTAGGGACATCTGGGACTTTTAGGACGTCGGGACGTTAAGAACATATGGGACATCTAGAACGTCTGGGACGTTAGGGGTCTATGAGACATCTCGGACGTCTGGGACTTCAGGGACATGTGGGACATCTAGGATGTCTGGGACGTTAGGGACATATTTGACATATGGGACATCTGGTACGTCTGGGAGGTTAGGGACATGTGGGACATCTAGGATTTCTGGGACGTTAGGGACATATGCGACATATGTGACATCTGGGACGTCTGCGACGTTAGGGACATATGGGACATCTGGGACGTTTGGGGCGTTAGGGCATATGGGACATCTAGTACGTCTGGCACGTCAGCGGCGTTAGAGAAATATGGGACATCTAAGACGTCTGGGACGTCAGGGGCGTTAGGGACATATAGGACATTTGGGATGTCTGGGACGTTAGGGACGTATAGGACATCTAGGACGTCTGGGACGTTAGGGACATATAGGACATCTGGGATGTCTGGGACGTTAGGGACGTATAGGACATCTAGGACGTCTGGGGCGTTATGGACATATGAGACATCTGGGACGTTTGAGACTCTATGGACATATAGGGTATCTAGGACGTCTGAGACGTTAATGGCATATGGAACATCATGGACCTTTGGGACGTTAGGGACGTATGGGACATTTAGGACGTCTGAGACGTTAGGAATATATGGGACATCTAAAGCGTCTGGGACGTCTGGGACGTTAGGGACATACGGGACATCTAGGACGTCTTGGACGTCTGGGATGTTAGGAACATACGGGACAGCTGGGACGTCTGGAACGTTAGGAACATATGGGACATTTAATACGTCTGGGACGTTAGAAACATATGGGACATCTAGGACGTCAGGGACGTCTGGGACGTTAGGGACATATGGGACATCTAGGACGCCTACGACGTTAGGGACATATGAGAGATATGGGACATCTGGGACGTCTGGGACGTTAGGCACATATGGGACATCTGGGACGTCTAGGACGTTAGGGACATATGGGACATCAGGGACGTCTGGGACGTTAGGGACATATGGCACATCTGGGACGTCTGGGACGTTAGGATCATATGGGACATCTAGGACGTCTGGGACGTCTGAAATGTTAGGAACATATGGGACATGTAAGACGTCTGGGACGTTAGGGAAATATGGGACATCTAGGACGTCTGGGACGTTAAGGACATCTGAGACATCCAGCACGTCTGGGACTTCTGGCACGTTAGGGACATATGGGACATCTAGGACGTCTGGGACGTTAGAGACATATGGGACATCTAGGACGTCTGGGACGTCTGAGATGTTAGGGAAATATAGGACATGTAAGACGTCTGGGACGTTAGGGACAAATGGGACATCTAGCACGTCTGGGACGTCTGGGACGTTAAGGACACCTGAGACATCTAGGACGTCTGGGAAGTCTGGGACGTTAGGGACATATGGAACATCTGGGACGTCTGGGATGTTAGGGACACATAGGGTATCTAGGACGTCTGACACGTTAAGGACATGTGGGACATCTGGGACGTCTGGGACGTTAGGGACATATGGGACATCTAGGACGTGTTGGACGTTAGGGACATATGGGACATCTAGGACGTCTTGGACGTCTGGGACGTTAGGAACATATGGGACGTCTAGGACGTCTGGGACGTTAGGGACATATCAAACATCTAGGACGTCTGGGACGTCTAGGACGTTAGGGACATGTGGGACATCTAGTACGTCTGGGACGTTAGGGATATATGGGACATCTAAGACGTCTAGGACGTTAGGGACATGTGAGACATCTAGTGCGTCTGGGACGTCTGGGACGTTAGGGACATATGAGACTTCTGGTACGTTTGGGACGTTAGGGACATATAAGGTATCTAGGACGTCTGAGACGTAAAGGACATATGGGACATCATGGACGTCTGGGACGTTAGGGACATATGGGGCATCTAGGACGTCTAGGACGTTAGGCACATGTGGGACATCTAGTACGTCTGGGACGTTAGGGATATATGGGACATCTAGGACGTCTGGGACGTCTGAGATGTTAGGGAAATATAGGACATGTAAGACGTCTGGGACGTTAGGGACAAATGGGACATCTAGCACGTCTGGGACGTCTGGGACGTTAAGGACACCTGAGACATCTAGGACGTCTGGGAAGTCTGGGACGTTAGGGACATATGGAACATCTGGGACGTCTGGGATGTTAGGGACACATAGGGTATCTAGGACGTCTGACACGTTAAGGACATGTGGGACATCTGGGACGTCTGGGACGTTAGGGACATATGGGACATCTAGGACGTGTTGGACGTTAGGGACATATGGGACATCTAGGACGTCTTGGACGTCTGGGACGTTAGGAACATATGGGACGTCTAGGACGTCTGGGACGTTAGGGACATATCAAACATCTAGGACGTCTGGGACGTCTAGGACGTTAGGGACATGTGGGACATCTAGTACGTCTGGGACGTTAGGGATATATGGGACATCTAAGACGTCTAGGACGTTAGGGACATGTGAGACATCTAGTGCGTCTGGGACGTCTGGGACGTTAGGGACATATGAGACATCTGGTACGTTTGGGACGTTAGGGACATATAAGGTATCTAGGACGTCTGAGACGTAAAGGGCATATGGGACATCATGGACGTCTGGGACGTTAGGGACATATGGGGCATCTAGGACGTCTAGGACGTTAGGGACATGTGGGACATCTAGTACGTCTGGGACGTTAGGGACATATGGGGCATCTAAGACGTCTAGGACGTTAGGGACATGTGGGACATCTAGTACGTCTGGGACGTTAGGGATATATGGGACATCTAAGACGTCTAGGACGTTAGGGACATGTGAGACATCTAGTGCGTCTGGGACGTCTGGGACGTTAGGGACATATGAGACATCTGGTACGTTTGGGACGTTAGGGACATATAAGGTATCTAGGACGTCTGAGACGTAAAGGGCATATGGGACATCATGGACGTCTGGGACGTTAGGGACATATGGGGCATCTAGGACGTCTGGGACGTCTGGGACGTCTGGGACGTTAAGGACATCTGAGACATCTAGCACGTCTGGGACGTCTGGGACGTTAGGGACATGTGGGACATCTAGGACGTCTGGGACGTTAGGGGCATATGGGACATCTAGGACGTCTTGTACGTCTGGGACGTTAGAAACATACGGGACAGCTTGGACGTCTGGGACGTTAGGGACATATGTGACATTTAATACGTCAGGGACGTTAAGGTCATATGGGACATCTAGGACGTCTGAGACGTCTGGGACGTTAGGGACATATGGGACATCTAGAACGTCTGGGACGTTAGGGATATATGTGACATTTATGACGTCTGGAACGTCTGGGTCGTTAGGGACATATGGGACATCTAGGACGTCTGGGACGTTAGGGATGTATGGGACATCTAGGACGTATGGGACGTCTGGGACGTTAGGGACGTATGCGACAACTAGGACGTCCTTGACGTTAGGGACATATGGAACATATTAGACATCTGGAACGTCTGGGTCGTTAAGGACATATGGGACATCTAGGACGTCTGGGAGGTTACGGACATATATGACATCTACGACGTCTGTGATGTCTGGGACGTTAGGGACATGTGGGACGTCTGGGACGTTAGGGACATATAGGACATCTAGGACGTCTGGGACGTTAGAGACATATGGGACGTCTAGGACGTCTGAGATGTTAGGGACATATGGAACATGTAAGACGTCTGGGACGTTAGGGACAAATGGGACATCTAGGACGTCTGGGACGTCTGGGACGTTAAGGACACCTGAGACATCTAGCACGTCTGGGACGTCTGGGACGTTAAGGACATATGGAACTTTTGGGACGTCTGGGATGTTAGGGACACATAGGGTATCTAGGACGTCTGAGACGTTAAGGACATATGGGACATCTGGGACGTCTGAGACGTTAGGGACATATGGGACATCTAGGACGTTTGGGACGTTAGGGACATATGGGACATCTAAGACGTCTTCGACGTCTGATATGTTATTGACATGTGGGACATGTAAGACGTCTGGGACGTTAGGGACAAATGGGACATCTAGGACGTATGGGACGTCTGGGACGTTAGGAACATATGCGACATCTAGGCCGTCTGGGACGTTAGGGACTTATAGGATATCTAGGACGTCTGGGACGTTAGAGACATATAGGACATCTAGGACGTCTGGGACGTCTGAGATGTTAGGGACATATGGGACATGTAAGACGTCTTGGACGTTAGGGACAGCTGGGACTTCTGGAACGTTAGGGACATATGGGACATTTAACACGTCTGGGACGTTAGGGACATATCGGACTTCTAGGACGTCTGAGACGTTAGTGACATATGGGACATCTAAGACGTCTTCGACGTCTGATATGTTATTGACATGTGGGACATGTAAGACGTCTGGGACGTTAGGGACAAATGGGACATCTAGGACGTATGGGACGTCTGGGACGTTAGGAACATATGCGACATCTAGGCCGTCTGGGACGTTAGGGACTTATAGGATATCTAGGACGTCTGGGACGTTAGAGACATATAGGACATCTAGGACGTCTGGGACGTCTGAGATGTTAGGGACATATGGGACATGTAAGACGTCTTGGACGTTAGGGACAAATGGGACATCTGGGACGTCTGGGACGTTAGGGACATATGGGACATCTAGGACGTGTGGAACGTTAGGGACATATGGGACATCTAGGATGTTTTGGACGTCTGGGACGTTAGGAACATACGGGACAGCTGAGACGTCTACAACGTTAGGGACATATGGGACATTTAATACGTCTGGGACGTTAGGGACATATGGAACACTTAGGACGTCTGGGACATCTGGGACGTTAACGACGTATGGGACATCTAGGACGCCTGGGACGTTAGAGGCATATAGGACATCTAGGACGTCTGTGACGTTAGGAACATATGGAACATCTGGGACGGCTGGTGTAAGGGACAAATGGGACATCTAGGACGTCTGGGACGTGAGGACACATGGAACATCTAGGACGTCTGGGACGTCTGGGACGTTAGGGACATACGAAACATCTGGGACGTCTGGGACGTCAGGGACATATGGGACGTCTAGGAAGTCTGGGACGTTAGGGACATATGGGACATCTGGGACGTCTGGGACGTTAGAGGCATATAGGACATCTAGGACGTCTGTGACGTTAGGAACATATGGAACATCTGGGACGGCTGGTGTAAGGGACATATGGGACAACTAGGACGTCTGGGACGTGAGGACACATGGAACATCTAGGACGTCTGGGACGTCTGGGACGTTAGCGACATACGAAACATCTGGGACGTCTGGGACGACAGGGACATATGGGACGTCTAGGACTTCTGGGACGTTAGGGACATATGAAACATCTAGGACGTCTAGGACATTAGGGACATGTGGGACATCTAGTACGTCTGGGACGTCTGGGACGTTAGGGATATATGGGACATCTAAGACGTCTAGGACGTTAGGGACATGTGAGACATCTAGTGCGTCTGGGACGTCTGGGACGTTAGGGACATATGAGACATCTGGTACGTTTGGGACGTTAGGGACATATAAGGTATCTAGGACGTCTGAGACGTAAAGGGCATATGGGACATCATGGACGTCTGGGACGTTAGGGACATATGGGACATCTAGGACGTCTGGGACGTTAGTGGTATATGAGACATCTCGGACGTCAGGGACTTTAAGGACATGTGGGACATCTAGGATGTCTGGGACGTTAGGGACATATTTGACATTTGGGAAATCTGGGACGTCTGGGACGTTAGGGACATATGGGACATTTAGGACGTCTGGGACGTTAGGGACATGTGGGACATCTAGGATGTCTGGGACGTTAGGGCATATGGGACATCTAGTACGTCTGAGACGTTAACGACATATAGGACATCTATGACGTCTGGAACGTTAGGGACGTATGGAACATTAAGGACGTCTGGGACGTCTGGGACGTAAGGGACATATGGGACATCTATGACGTTTGGGACGTTAGGGACATGTGGGACATCTAGGATGTCTGGGACGTTAGGGACATATGGGACATCTGGGACGTCTGAGACGTTAGCGACATATAGGACATCTAGGACGTCTGGGACGTTAGGGACATATGGGACATCAAGGACGTCTGGGACGTCTGGAACGTAAGGGACATATGGGACATCTATGACGTTTGGGACGTTAGGGACATCTGGGACTTTTAGGACGTCGGGACGTTAAGAACATATGGGACATCTAGAACGTCTGGGACGTTAGGGGTCTATGAGACATCTCGGACGTCTGGGACTTCAGGGACATGTGGGACATCTAGGATGTCTGGGACGTTAGGGACATATTTGACATATGGGACATCTGGTACGTCTGGGAGGTTAGGGACATGTGGGACATCTAGGATTTCTGGGACGTTAGGGACATATGCGACATATGTGACATCTGGGACGTCTGCGACGTTAGGGACATATGGGACATCTGGGACGTTTGGGGCGTTAGGGCATATGGGACATCTAGTACGTCTGGCACGTCAGCGGCGTTAGAGAAATATGGGACATCTAAGACGTCTGGGACGTCAGGGGCGTTAGGGACATATAGGACATTTGGGATGTCTGGGACGTTAGGGACGTATAGGACATCTAGGACGTCTGGGACGTTAGGGACATATAGGACATCTGGGATGTCTGGGACGTTAGGGACGTATAGGACATCTAGGACGTCTGGGGCGTTATGGACATATGAGACATCTGGGACGTTTGAGACTCTATGGACATATAGGGTATCTAGGACGTCTGAGACGTTAATGGCATATGGAACATCATGGACCTTTGGGACGTTAGGGACGTATGGGACATTTAGGACGTCTGAGACGTTAGGAATATATGGGACATCTAAAGCGTCTGGGACGTCTGGGACGTTAGGGACATACGGGACATCTAGGACGTCTTGGACGTCTGGGATGTTAGGAACATACGGGACAGCTGGGACGTCTGGAACGTTAGGAACATATGGGACATTTAATACGTCTGGGACGTTAGAAACATATGGGACATCTAGGACGTCAGGGACGTCTGGGACGTTAGGGACATATGGGACATCTAGGACGCCTACGACGTTAGGGACATATGAGAGATATGGGACATCTGGGACGTCTGGGACGTTAGGCACATATGGGACATCTGGGACGTCTAGGACGTTAGGGACATATGGGACATCAGGGACGTCTGGGACGTTAGGGACATATGGCACATCTGGGACGTCTGGGACGTTAGGATCATATGGGACATCTAGGACGTCTGGGACGTCTGAAATGTTAGGGACATATGGGACATGTAAGACGTCTGGGACGTTAGGGAAATATGGGACATCTAGGACGTCTGGGACGTTAAGGACATCTGAGACATCCAGCACGTCTGGGACTTCTGGCACGTTAGGGACATATGGGACATCTAGGACGTCTGGGACGTTAGAGACATATGGGACATCTAGGACGTCTGGGACGTCTGAGATGTTAGGGAAATATAGGACATGTAAGACGTCTGGGACGTTAGGGACAAATGGGACATCTAGCACGTCTGGGACGTCTGGGACGTTAAGGACACCTGAGACATCTAGGACGTCTGGGAAGTCTGGGACGTTAGGGACATATGGAACATCTGGGACGTCTGGGATGTTAGGGACACATAGGGTATCTAGGACGTCTGACACGTTAAGGACATGTGGGACATCTGGGACGTCTGGGACGTTA